>JH152693.1:40488-56991 GCA_000226015.1 Mnemiopsis leidyi | reverse complement strand
ACTTTGACGAGATCGACCCGGGTCTTGTAGAGTATTGGTCCGGTAGAATCAAGAAGTCCCATACTTATCAGTCCTGGTGGACCCATCGGCTTAAAGATGCTAAGGTTTGTTTTGGTTAATGCTCATTCTGCTTTTTACAGCTTGTGCAAACATTTTTTGGGCCACATTTAGTAAAACTGCAAGCCAGTGACAATAATTTGCCCACCCCTGTTAAGCTCTGATTACAAGACAGTCTAGGAACCGACCGGATATCCGGCTGAATCCGGTTCCGGCCGGATATCCATTATCCGGCTTCAAAATCCGGTTCCGGTTCCGGTCCGGTTTCAAAACCATTTGCCGGATTTTAACCGGAATAAAATTTTTCAAATCAAATTAAAAAATTCAAATCAATAACTGGACCAGTCCCATTAACTGGGACCAGTCCCACTAACTGGGACCAGTCTTACTAACTGGGACCAGTCCCACTTACTGGGACCAGTCCCACTTACTGGGACTAGTTCCACTAACTGGGACCAGTCCCACTCATCAAATTTTAAGTTTCAAAAATTTATCATCGATCAAAAAACGACCAGTATAGAATTTCCGGCCAAATCCGGCTACCCAAATTTTTTGATAAAAAACACCTGTTTCCGGTCCGGCAAAATCCGGCTAACCGGAAATAAGATCCATTTCCGGCCGTTTCCGGTCCGGCGGCCAAAATTCTGGACCGGTCGGTTCCTAAAGCAGTCCCACCCTTACAGGTACTACTAGAAGACGCTACATTTAGCTACTCTCGTCTCTACTTCGCTATCTTTCTTAACGGTCTCAACTCTATCTGCATTCTCCTTTGTGAACATGACTCATTCGACAAACTGCTAGACAGTCACGAGCAGTTCAATGCGTTCTCCAAAGCTCTGGAAGAGCTGATAAGGCGGGATCTGGAGGGTATAACACACCCAGAGTTTGAGGTTTATGTCAGAGACGAGTGGGTTTGTGATCCCAGGAGGGTTATACAAGGTGGGATTTCTGAAGGAGTGAGGTCGGTAACTCGGCCTTCCGCTCCCCCTGAGGAATATGTTTGTACTACAAACAGTCACTTCTGAGAGGATTTTTGTCATGCTTATTGTACCTGCGACAGTGTCTCTCATTGCCACTGCTATAACACTTTCTGACATTTGGGCAAACAACAGTTAATGTTAAAACCTTCGGGTTTCCTGTCATACTGTGAAATTTTGCTTTCATTAATTGCCTCTCAATCTCATTAAGGCGACTAAAATCAAATGCTTAAACCCTGAAAAGTAATGAAATTTATGTTCGGACTTTGTGATTTCTAAACCTTTCCATCGGAGCATGAGGTTGACATAGTCTCAACATATAAATCTTTGGAATTTATGAAATTTGCATGCTATGGTTTCGTATAATTGTAATTCTAATTTGATACGCTGTTATGTGCTGGTATGTCCAGTTTTTAATCATGTGAAAATACTATGATATACATAAATGTTATATTGTTTTAAATTAGAACAACTGATTTTTTAACTTCAGAGCTTTATAAAGAATTAAGCAAAGTTATAAAGTTATGTATTTTGCGAACCTCATCTAAATAGTATGGTTTTACGTTTCAAATGCGGTTTATTGATATTTTGTGATATTGTAATTTTTGAAATAATTACTTCGTTTCTTCAAAACGCTTTCATAATTCCATCAGCCATGATGCTTGGTATCATGGTTTAGCTCCTTTAACATCTTTCCTCAGTTATTTAGGAATCAAAACAAGAAGTCTATCTCAAAAAATACACTCAAAATATATTGTGTACATAGGTATTGTTAGATTCCTTGTTGATAAATTACGCTATAAATCAAATCTGAAGAAACGAAATGACCCACAACAGTAAGACAGAGTAAACTTTAAAGCCAGCTGAACTATGCTTGTGAGTCTGGTGAAAACACCGGGACTCTTCCTCCTCCGAGTTGAGGACACTAAAACAGTCTTTAGACGGGACGTAGTAGTCTATCCTCCTGTCCAAGTTCCTCTGATGGATCTTGTCAGGCTCGTCCTCGTTCTTCTCCCGTGACAGCGTACAGCCGGGTGTCAGACTGATTATAGCTAGAATGTTGGTGTAGAGAATGTCTGCCACTGCGTATGTCGTGTTGCAGCTCTCTGATGGACAGGACTGGAGACATTGGTTATCTGAGGTTCCCGGACACTCACAGTTCGCGGAGGAGGTTCGTTTCGAGAGGACGGTCATGGCTATAGGAGCGTGGAGGTTGTACCGCTGGCGGCTGTATGTCGCGTACTCTCTACAACACATCTGAAGCTTGCTCTTGGGCGCATTCTTGCACCAAAATGAGGTTTTACCAATACAAGATTCGCTCTGGGAAATTTCGATTTTGCACTCGTGGTCACATTCATGGTACTCAAACTCAGTGTAGATTTTCTCTTTAACTAATTTGCTTGCTATTTTGGGATAAAAACTTTTGAGGCGTCTTCCATCTGTCGTTCCTCCGTCCGTCTTAAAACCACTTATAATCATCATGTTTTCGTCGATAAGCAGAATATCCAGCGAGTGTCCTATGCTATCTACACTTCTTTGTACTATACTTTTGAGAACTTCCAAGTTAACTTCCATGCCGACTGTGGCCAAGAACACTTCCCAATCCTGAGATGTAGTGGACACACTTTTCGTGATATTGACGTACAGTCCTTTCTGGCCTTCTATCTTGATGGGCCTCGTTATCAGAATGTCTGATTTGAACTCCTGGTTTTTGGTCTTCAACTCTAAAGTTTCTTGTCCTGATTCGATTCTGCCATCCTTTAACCACCCCTTAGTGGAACTAATGTAAACCCCAGACCCGGTGATTACGAAGCAGGAGGTGACCAGGTTCTTTTCTTCCTTGCAGCTGTTTCCCTGGTTAACTATCGGTATGTAAATCTTCCACAGGTCGTAC
The DNA here is from genome assembly GCA_000226015.1 of Mnemiopsis leidyi. NCBI lineage: Eukaryota > Metazoa > Ctenophora > Tentaculata > Lobata > Bolinopsidae > Mnemiopsis > Mnemiopsis leidyi. Next base: position 54,063 of record JH152693.1, on the reverse strand, counting down.
ATCATGTTCTGGAAGTGACGCTTCACACAATAGTTCGGCTCGCACACGTCTGCTTTCTCAAAGTCGCAAAACAGTTTCAACTCGTCCTGATCTCCCTCATTTTTAGCGTAGTACTTGTTTTGTGAGAACTCTTCTATGGAACAGTTGTAGCGAGATTTGAGCTTCAGGAAACCATCCCCGTGAAGTCCAAGGATAAAGTTCTTCAATGTGTCCAAATTAGAGGCGTTGTCGAACATGTCTCTTATCGCGTGAGTGGTCATGTTGGGAAACCCGAGCTTGTGTCGGCTGGCGATCGCGAAAGAGAATGGTGTATCAGGAATTGGTCCGTAGAAGTAGGTTGTCTTCAGAAGAGTTTCTTCTCCCTTTGGCATGTTCTGGAGATAAAAAAGACTTTTTGTAGTAAGATTTCCCTGTTTTCCGTCTATCATGTTCTTCGCCAGTTCGTCTATGCTGGAGTGGTTTTCTGAGTGTTCCACATCGTCCAATAACAGTGTCATCTCTGGAGAGTGTTCTTTCAAGGTGGATATTGTTCTCTGATTAGAGTTTGGATGTAGTATAACATTACCGAAGTTGTTAGTTATTATGACGTAGTCGCCGTTAGCGAAGAAGTCCATGACCAGTCTGTTCAGCTGACTGATAAACACGTCTACCCCCACTACCCCGATAAAACTTCTCTCTGTTCTCTTCAACTTCCCGTGTACTTTGTCCACAAATGTCTGGTTTGCTGTTACTGGCAGGGTGGTTGTTATGACGTATCTCAAACCTGCCTGAAAGCAGTTTTGGTGTAATTTTCGAGCAAATTATTTACTAGAGTTTTGAATTTTATAATGTTAATTTAGAAATAGAATTGATATTGTTTAAGAAGGTATAGGATCTGAATTAAGATTTTGAGATGCAGCTCACCTGATCATAGTAGACATTAGACCAAATAGGCTTGATCCGTTCCTCGTTGCCATATATCCTATTTCTCTGATAGAACTCTGTAAACTGTAGGACGGCCTTCTGATAATCACCAATGTTTCTGATAACCTCAAACAAACCCCTACTCCCACAAGAAATGCTCTCAAAGTTATCAAATTGCTGGAATGTATTGAAGAAACTAAATGTCAAGATATTTATGGTTTGATCTGGATCCACTTCGTCTATGATTTCTCTCCTGATCTTTCTAGTACTGTCGGTAAGTATGACTAGGCTGCTGTGACAGTTGTCTGCTTTGTTTGTGTTGTTCTTGAGAAACTCCATCGACCAACGCAGAGTCTTCTCTACCTCGTCAGAGCCATATACTTCAGCGTCTTTCACAATTTCAATAAGCTGTTGGAAAATTTTGTAAGTTTTTTCTCGATAGATGGAAAATGGAAATATGACAATCGTTGAAACATGATTTTAGTTATTGGTTCCAAATCTAAGTATTACCATTTTACTTCGTATTTTATTAATTTTCATGTTGATTGTTTTGACAGAAGTTCTCAGTAGCTCTAACCTGTTGCTTGATCTCAGGAATAGCCCTGACAAGTCCAGTAAAACTGCTACTCGGACCAGTCACGTGACTGCTATTATACACGATTATGTTGACCAGGTCGTGTTCGGAGAGAGTGTGCATCAACTTCTCGGCGACTATCCGGGCAAGTTTGATGGGAAACCCGTACATACTCCCGCTAGTGTCGACCATCAGCAGCAAGTGTCGGGGGTATGTCGACCCGTCAACATACCTGAGTAGAGATGAGAGATAGATTGTAGATAGTTATATTCACCACTTGCACTTTGATCTTTTGTGAATAACAAAATTGGATTTAAAATTAAGCATTTCGGTAATGGAAATGCTATCGCTAAATTAAAATATCGTCTGAAACACTCTATCTTCCATTTCTTTTCTGGGGCTGCAGCTAGAGATAACAAAATAGTTACCAATCTACAAACAATACCAATCTACGTACATTTACAATACCGACCGAGCAAAGCCTTACCAGGGTCTATACCGGGGATCTATAGGAGAACTCTCGTGTAGACCCGGGTAGGTTCTCATCGCCCCGTACTTGCTCCCAAAGTACTGCCACCCGATGTACAAAGTCTCCTCAAAGTTTCTCCTAAACACCTCGTCCAGCCGCCTGGTTGCCTTGGCGAAGTTGAGGACGTTGCTAGCATGTTTGTACACGTCTATGGCAACCGAGATGGTGCTGTAGGAAGTGTTACACTTCACTCCGAACTCTTCTCTGTACTCCAGTGTGACGTTCAGGTCTCCCCGTCTGATGGGCAGCTCGCTCCCGTCAGCGTACTCCATCCCCAGATCGGTGTGTGTGGCGTGGTTTAACCACGTGTGATTTGTTATACCTGGATAGTGGATAACATTCCAGGTGTGATTTGTTATACCTGGATAGTGGATAACATTCCAGGTGTGATTTGTTATACCTGGATAGTGGATAATATTCCAGGTGTGATTTGTTATACCTACCTGTTATGATCAGCATTCAGCATACTGGTAAACTAAAACAGAACTGACTTATGTTAAGTTGAGCTTGAAGTGGTCTTAATGGACGATAAATGGTTTAGTAGTAGTACGCACCTTCCTCGGCTGCTCTATGTATTCTTTGTACTGCATGTTGGGAGTTGTTCAGAAACTTGGATATTACTTTTCCTGTTCAACAAGGAAATCTTTAGAAATAGTTATCTCCACGTCTTTCAAATTTGATCCTACAAATTATCAGCTACTGCGTGTTGATGTAGCAAAACAATCGCATTTTTAATGAAAATGTTTCACTTACTTATAAAAACTTATTAATAAATTTACTTATCTTATTTACTAATTTACCGATTCCTTCAATGATTTCAGCTTCGCCCGGGAAAATATACTCTACTTTAGTATCGTTCTTTAGTAACGCCCGTTCAATACTCTCAAACTCGGTTTTTGTCGCGAAAAGTTGGTGTATCTCATCACTTATCTGTTTTATCATCAGTAGAACTGTTATCTTTCTAACTGGCCCCTCGAAATCTCCAGATACTAATCCTGGCAGCGATCCCTCATCTGCCGGAAGGTCTGCTCCAGTGTCGTCGTGTGCTGAAGTTTTAGTGTTGATCGCTGAGACTGCAAAAACAATGGAAAGCAGAACACAAGATAATGGTGTATGTCTCATCAGAGCTTTATCACATGTCAGAAAATGAAGACTAGTACTGTTGGCCCGGGTGGTACTAAATTCGTGATACAACGGCGAGAATGGGATATTACTGAACAATTTTCATTTGACAATTGAAGCAGGAAATTTAAGTTGGGTCGATTGTTGCGTTCGATAGAAACAAAATATTGTAGTGCAGCGGTTCTATTGATTGAGAAGCTAACAGTAACAGTAAATAAGTAAGAAGTAGAATAGATTTCGATGGCAAGTAAATCCTTCATAGACAGTCCTGAATTCGTGTACCATATGCAAAATACTAAATTGTGAAGATCTCAGTCAAGAACGTGCAATATTCTCAAATCCTGTTAGTGTACTGTTTGGCGAACGTTTTAAGAAATTCATGTATTTGAGGGCAAGTCTCACTGGACTTATTTCTACAATTTGACATGGACAATTCTTCAATTTAGATCGAACAGCTTGAATGAATTTCATCTCTTCTCTTCAAACTTTTAGCATGATATTACACAAATTCTGTGTTGCTAATGCTCTGACTATTTCTGTGGAGGCTCTCTTTTTGTAGCTACTAGTTACAGTCCATAGTCTTGACATTATTTTCTCCGAGTCTTGCTCTTAATGAGAAGTGCATTATAAGCATCTGGAGACCAATATATTGTTACTATGCGACTATAGATCTCTCACATGTAGAGAAGGTAGACTTTACTCTTTCTTACTGGATCCATTCCATTGGAATATTCTTTCACATGATCTATTGTTACTCACAGTGCTGTTAGTAATAGAAGTAACTCATCAATACGAGTTCCTCAAGGCCTGGACTGATTTTGTGTTCTTACTTGCTTTAAAGTGTAATGACATCAGAAGATAAGGAAGTCAAACTCCCATCACTAACTGATCCCGACAAACCCTCAAAAAGGAAAGACTATCTGCTTCTTCTGTTTATTGTGCTGCTGAAGTTAGGTGACAGTGTTGAGATCTATTTTCCTGGAGTTATCACTCAGACGGTTTCCTGTGAGCTTGGTGTGTCGGGGATCCAAGAAGCAGTGCTCGCTGTTATATTCTACCTCTTTATGTCAGTCGCAATAGTGATATCGCCCTTCATTCCTAAACAAATTGGGGAAAGACTGACGTTGATACTGTCTTTGTATTTGTCTGTTGTATTTGTGATTTTGTGTGCGATATTCCCTAACTATTACACCCTACTCCTCTCAAGGGCTGTAACAGGGATGTCGGTTGGGATCAATGGACGTTTAGGTGACGTGTTTCTGGTAAAGCTCGCTTCATCTGAGATATTTGTCAGGAAAGGCTCATTTCTGACTGAAGGTTTGGCGATGTCGGTAGGTGGAGCCTGGGTTTCCTTCCTTGGGTGGTTAACTTTAGATCTTGTCGGTTGGAGATTCTTTATTTTGTTCATTTCCACACCTTTCTTCATTCCTGCTATCATACTGCTCCATTGCTGTATGGAAGGTGACAAACAGGTTGATAAAGGGCCAAAAGTGGAAGAAAATATGATACCTAGTGAAACTCACTCATTGGTGGAGCCGTTAAATGACCCCAAATTCTCTGTTAAAGTCATACGATCCAGTTTGTTTTCCTTCTCCAATGTTGGTGTTGGGTATGGCACTATTATCCTCCTACCTTGGATGATTAGGAGCTACAAGGCGACTTCTTTGGAAGATATTGAAGATGGCACGTGCATTGAAGTTGTCCAAGGCCATGATTTCTTGACATCGACTTTGGTCTTCGGTATTCCCACAATCGTTGGAAACGCACTGGGGTATTTATTGTGGAGTCGAGAGAAATTCTTGATTCCCCATGTCACAGTTACGTCCGCAATGGCTTTCAGCTTCGGTATGATTCTTTCCAAACCAAGTCTTGTCGCTGTCATGGTCCTCTTCGGGGTGTCATACCTCTGCTATTCGATCCAATCGGTTGAACTTTCAGTACTGAATTACGATTATGAATATTTTGGAAAGCTAAACTTCGAGCTGGGAATCTACATTTCCGCCATATCTTCTGGTATTGGCGCCGTGGTCGGGACCTGTTTTTCTGCCTTCTTAACCCCATTCAAGGCTGTTACGGCCTTAGTAGTCATTATTTGTACCGAACTGGTTGTCACAATAATTTTATGATAAAGCCGAAAAAATATTTTAAACACTAAAACTGTGATATGTTTTTGAGTACTTATAGACAGGAAAAAAAACATTTTCTAAATCAAATTATAAAAGATAAATAATTTAACTATGCCGTGTAATCGTGACAGTACAAACAATGCGCATGAGTTACGCTTAAACCTTATCTAAAATGTATATCACTGATCTTATATGTTGATTTAATTGGTGAAATAACTAATTTTCGAGTTTCGCTTTTCATCCATGTTATTTTCTCACAATATTTGGAAATTATGCAGCTTTGATTCATGCAACCCTGTTTATGAGCTGCACAGACTTATGGCATGAATTATTTATTTTTTAAGTAAGACAATAATTAAGTAAGTAAAAGTAAAAGTAAGCTCGTGAATCATTATAATATCACGAGATTGTTTTCAGGCGTTATAGATTCAAAGAGCACATCACAAAGAGCTTGCTAAAGTGAACAGTCTTACTTCTCCAATCACCAGGTATTGCAGATCAATACATTTTCAGTTGCATTCAATATTACAATATTGTCCGTTTTCATGGGAGAAATATATATTTTCAAGGTTGATACATTAGAATGGAGTTAAAATGTTGCCGCAAATTTATAAAGTAATTTTCAATTTTTGATTGGGAGCCTGTTGTGTAGATTTTAGAAACGACCATCCATTCATTTTCCTGCTAATTACCCTCCTATAAAAATTATACCTAACTATCGAATCTATGTTCAATAGATATAGTTTGGTCATGGTTTCGGAGCTTTTTTGAAGTTCATTTCCAGTTATCTTATCGTATGAGTATGACAACAAAAAGCAGTCGTATCGAGATCAGATTAGCAAACATAAACTAATAGTTATGATATTATCTACAGGTACATTACAGCTTCTCCTAATCCTAAATTCAAATAGTAAAAATGGGCAGAGAGGTAAACGGCCGGGACTGGATTCGGGCATGGTATCGAACATGGTATCTGGGCAGGTTCTGGGGAAGGTCTCTGCCAAAAGTAAGGTTGGGGCAAGGTTGGGCACTGGGCAGGTAGGGTTGGCGTAGGGTTTGGCAAATGGGCAGGGTCTAGGCCTCGGCCGGTTACCTTTTTGCCTGAAAATGAAATACCTCGCACATTCCTTGAATGTGGCTTTGTCGAATTCAAACTAATAAAGCAAAAGAAATTCAGACTGGTAATGAATAGAAAATCGAACAATTACATGTAATGATAATATATTGCTTGTTTGGTATGAATCAGAAAAACCAACATTTACAATACTATATAGTCTGTCTTTTGTCTATGTTACATTTCGATGAATCTGCTACTAAAAATCACAATAAGCGCAATTTTCTTAATTTAAGACAAGTTATCTATTTCTAATTATGCAATAGTTGGAAAATCAATGCACCGATCAAAAGAAGGGTCAAGTGATGAGAAGCTGTACTTGTAGAGCAATTTCTCTTGAATGGGTATCGTTCGGGTCCTAGTTCTAATTCTATCTTCTCTATCTGAAATTGCAAAATTTAGATTGCTGGAAAGCGTCATTACACGGCTGCATAACATCCTTATTCCTTAACGATACAGATTGTACCAATATCACGAACCAGATTAATTTAAGTATTCTATTCATTTTGAATCAGTATAGTTATACTTATAGTTATACAGTTATTGGTCGGCACAATGAAACCAAGTACCTGATTAGTGCTCATCTTCGAGGAGTTATCCAGGTAATAGACGAAGGCTTCAGCCTTTTCTGTGTCAGGCAAGTTCAGGGGATCGACTGGCATGTTAAGGATCACTCTCAATCGCTTCTCCTGATCGCCTTCTTGCTTTATTGCTACTACACTGCCGTTTGAGTTCCCCATTTCAAACTGAAGCAATACTGGTAGTTACTGACGATCTAAAACAGTTCCTACTAACTTAAAATGCAGAACAGATGAGAGTGAAATAATTGTATATAACCGAAGCTCAAATCTTCTGAAATCTAACTTTTAATCTTCTGAAATCTAACTTTAAGTGAAGACTCTTCAAGCTTCAACATGAGGACTGGGAAGACAGGGTTGGAGTAGTTCCCTACGATACGTTCAGCGTCCCCCGCCGGCACCGCCGTCGCTCCCTCCGCCTCCGCCCCCCTCTTGGCTCCCTCGAATACCTGCGTGTCCTCCTTTATCCAGGTTTGGGGGAAGGTGCAGATGTTCGTGGCATTCAGCCACATTTCCTCGCCCATCATCTTGTCTAGCATGTAGCTGGGTAGGACTTAGATTGAAATAATAATTTTTATTGAAAACAAGATTATCTGCATGAAATCATGGACCAACATACAAGCACACTGTCGTACATAACTTTATTGATTCCTTGCTGCCCTCATTACATTTTATTAATGCTAAATATTGTCTTGATAACAACTTCAAAAGCTTTCCGAGACTACACCCCAGACTTTCTTTCTGTACTGACGGGTCGACGGTCATGGTACTTGATCGCCGCCACCCCCAAACACTAAATGTCAAGTTCCTAATCCTGGGTTAACAAAAACTAACATGTGCATGGGTTTCTGCATTCTCCACATGTCTTTGCTCAGGTAGTTGTTACCGCTGATAACCGTGAAAACTCCGATGTTCAGACTGGGAATGACTGTGATGTAGCTATAGTGTCCGTATGTAGAGCCTCCGTGGTTAACGTACTTGTAGCCTGGAATACAAAGCTCGGTTTGTTAACGTACTTGTAGCCTGGAATACAAAGCTCGGTTTGTTAACGTACTTTGTAACCTGGAATACAAAGCTCGGTTTGTTAACGTACTTGTAACCTGGAATACAAGGCATTACTCGGTTTGATAACGTACCTGAAGCGTACGAGCGGTTTGCGCAATATCGTTAAGTTTCTTACCTCGATAGGTTCCGATAATGTGTCCATAGCCATAACCGCTGTCTTTGAATGTAGCATCAAAAGTTGGTTTTTCGATGCGTGTAGCATCTCCTAATTGAATCTTCATTAGTGTCTTCGGATCTGTCACGTCTTCCAAAACCGCTCTGGTAAAGTAGTAGCTTTATCAGCACCAACGTTGCACTAGTATCATCAATTATCGATCATCATTTATTTCCTCATCATTTTAGACGAAGTGGTAATCTGATTGCACATTTTTAAAAACGATACAGCTCGGCATGAATCAGTGAATGTTTTAACTCATGAGAGGGTCTTACTTGCTCAGTTTTGCCCCCTCTTTATCATTAAAAGCGTCAATTACAGCGATCATATATTTAGCCATATCCCCTGATGTCGATATGATTCCACCTGATGCATTTATGTGTTGAGTGTATTGACTGTTTACAACAATCTTGTAGCTCACATTGCCACAAATGTCTTATGTTCTCTATTAAAAGTTTCACAAATGTCTTATGTTCTCTACTAAAAGTTACACAAATGTCTTATGTTCTCTACTAAAAGTTACACAAATGTCTTATGTTCTTTATTAAAAGTTATACAAATGTCTTATGTTCTCTATTAAAAGTTTCTCAGATGTCTTATGTTCTCAATTAAAAGTTACACAAATGTCTTATGTTCTCTATTAACAGTTACACAAATGTCTTATGTTCTCTATTAAAAGTTTCACAAAAGTCTTAAGTTCTCTAACAATAGTCTCACGTGTGTCTTATGTTCTCTATAAGAGTTGCCATCTGTTTTAAAACCCACGTGTACCAGCTACCCTACCTGCTGGATTGTGTACACCTATGTACTTCATAGCTCGTTTAGGTACCGGGTACAGGGTCCTGTTGTCCGGGTCTCCACCACCCTCCTGGTACGGCTGGGCAAACTCCCCGTCTTTTAGTTGGTCGAACTCTTTGTCCGACACGAAACACGTCTGTGTCATGTCTAGTGGTTTAAACATGGACTCCTTCACCTAGGATAAGCAGCGAGTCAACGTAAAGGAGAAGTGAGATTTGATCTAGATCTCTAGATAGATAATGCTTTCTAGTCAACAAAGCTAGGAATAATAAGTCAATAGTTGGAGAATACGTTTTATCAAGTATCACACATTCTATTAAATATCAATTAACTGAATTATCATCATGATAACCTTATCTGAATGACTACCGACTGCCAGAACTGAAGATGGATGATTATCCATGCTGAAGATTACCTGTTCCTCGAATGTTTTCCCGCCAAATATCTCCACCAAATACCCTACAACAGTGTACAACCAGTTGTTGTAATAAAACGCTGATCTCATCTCCTTCTCCTGCAATATTCACTAATTTTCTCTCATTTTTCGTTGTTATTGCAATGGAAGCCTTTATACAATTATACCAGGTTTCCAGCTGAATTTTTTGTTCTAATTTGGGCGTCTCAAATATTCAATAATGATTTCATTAACTACTTATTGACTAGTACTAGCACTACTTATTGACTAGCTCTATAATACCTCTTGAAACAAGGGAACATATTTTGTGACCCAATTAGCTCTGGATATATTCCTATCGTCCGTCAATAACCAATCGTACATTTTGATACCTGTACGGTGGGTAAGGGCGTCTTCTAGTGTGCACGTTCTGTTCCTGGGTGATAATTACTGTTCCACATTTTAAGGTTACAACTGTTCCTGAACTAAAATTACTGTTCCACTTTCCGCATTTTAAGGTTACTACTGTATCGAAAATTGTTAATTATCTTTGTTATTTCAAATCGTCCTAAAACTATCGAAGGTGCTGAAATTTCTCCAAATTCGTTTATGCTCAGCACTTAACTTGTGAATAATTGCACTATGATAGTGCGAACTTTTAGAATCTCACCGAAAATCCCCCTGTAGCGACATCTTGATACCTTTCTTGGCAAATATATCGGTTATTTTGTCATTCCAATCGTAGTGCTTTTCTTGGACTTGTTTCCCAGCCATGTAGCCCGTAAATTCTTTAGATATAGATCCTATACTGAACCTGCAGGATACAAAGTGGTTTCAGGTTGGGAGGGGATCTTTACAGGTCCTTATTCCGAGCAAGCTCGACATCCAGAGGTATGCACTGATCGGTCACGGGTGTGTTGTGTTGTTGGATACAATGTATTTCATGGTTATACCTTTGGAAAAATGATATTTTGATGATGAAATATAATTTCATGTTTCAATATCTTGCTTTGTTTAATGATATTCTATATTTGATAAGATCAAGGCACCTCGTATCTATAGTGGCATCGATGCCTTTTTCGCGATTTGCTTTACCATAAGCCTTGTTTACCACCACTTTACCATCTTTCACCACACTGATTGCAAAAGCAGCTGTACTCGGATTGCACTTCTGAAGATAAAATTTTTGCGTTGAAAGATACTTACCAAAATTTTGCCGCTAAACCTAGATTATTTCATTGAAACTATAATGGCTGTTTGGTTATCGATCATACCGTTAAAAGGAATATAGCTAAACAAATGTCGATTTAACATCCAATCATATAACAATTTATAAGTTTTAACATACCATCATTTCTTGAAATAAAGCGTCATATTCTCTTTGTTCATCTGCTTCATCAGCCAGTGTAAGCTGAATTGAAATCCGGAGAAGACATATTAGGATATAATACAGCATTCTCCTGCTGGATCCTTTTCCAGTCTTTCTTTCTGTGTCACCAAAGGATCTCTCTCGCTGATATCTTTCCTCTCCCCGATCAAATTCCAAACCTTAGCTGATATTCCTTTCGTTCTGGATTTGCCAGTGAAATCGAGTTGAGCACAATTGCTGATTTTTGTGTATAAGGCTGTTGAGACTTCGTCTTTGCGGAGGTCGTTAGATAACTGATAAAGCGCAGAATTTGGGAGTCTTCTATTCAACCAAAGATCATTCCTTCATGAAGCGCCACTTGGAAGTCCTATCAAATAAAAACATCAATTATACGCCACTTGCACTAGTCTCTTTTCAAACATAATACGTGACTATTTGACTGCCATATGATGATGAGGCACTTAGATGCTCAATTACTGCACCTGGCTTCCAGAAATTTTTACACCTTCACCCATCAATAAGTTCTATCCAATTACTTGCCTTCAAAAATTAAGTTAACTTCCGATATTGGTCATATTAACTCCTACGCAATATTGGCCGATCGTGCAAGCTGTTTAGAAATATCCTCTAAAGCCAGACAAACAATTTTCGACAAAGATCGCCCCAAGAACTATATAAGCCAAAAGGTGGGCCTAAACTCATATAATAAAGTGATATAATGGATACTTTTATGTAACCTGAGCACCATGTGAAAAGGCAAGGTTACACCAGCTCTCTTGAGCACACAACTATACAACGAGCAGTCAAGGTTGTAGGGGATTTGCTCACTCGCTACAAGAGATGATCAGATCTCCTGCCGAATAAAAAACAGACAACGGTGTGGTGACAAATATAATGGAAATAATTTGAAGTTGCAACAGCTGGTACAGTGGTACATATTGGGCGCCACCCCGAATAGCAGTTTGTGGTTTCTGCTTCAGCTACTCCGTCCCATGTAATGCTGTCCGGGTGTCATTAAATTGGATGAATTGTTCGGGTAATTGCCTTATTGTTCACTCTGAAGCTGGGGAGTGTATCTAACCACACGACCAACCTTAACTCAATCAGTAGGATGCTCTATTACTCGATAACTCAGCTCCTGAATTTAGCACATTAACGACAAGGACACCTCAATTGTTTCCACTAAATCTTGTTGGGAGAACTCACAAATCATTGGGTAACTGAGCATAGGTGGTGGACATTGTCTTGTTAGCCCTAACTGTGAAGACTAGCCTACGCCTAGGAGTCAGGTTTAGGGCACAAATACTTAAAGAACCTTAACGCTTAAAGTTGTTGGTACTATAACACTAAGTTGTACTAGGAGCAGAAGTTAGAGTTAGATACAAGATTGTCAGATTAAGGCCAGCGTTTATTGATAAATAAAAGTTTTAAAATTAGAGCCGAAATAACAATTATGGTCACCCACCTCCCACGCAGTAGATTGAGGTGGCCTTATAACCACCTGACAAACCCCAACCTCGGGGCGCAAGCTGCCGCCCTGCATTTAGGATAAAGATACTGTTCTACTCCTAAAGTCCTAAACAACTTTAGATTAAACCATAGATAAAGAGCTACATGGGGAATAAGTGAAGTGTAGCTGTAAGTAATGATACTGTAGCAGTAAAATCAAATGAGCACGGTCTTGAATTAATTCATTAAGAAATCCAAGTTCCACCTGTCACAAGGCAGATCTTGAAGTATTGGCAAAAAGGTGGGCGTACAAAGCAATCGTATGCATAAAAGTTTTGGTAATTTGGCCCATTATTTGACAAATTATCGCGCTCGTTCAGCACGTGATATATAATGACGTAAAGATATTTCTCCTTGACCTCCCTCCAACAGAACTTATGATTTGTTAAATTTTTTGAAATGTTGCAGAATTAGTAATAGTCGAATCGATTAATGGAGTTAATTTAATTTTCGTCGAGCCTCTGTTATGCCTTTATCATAGAAGGACATTCTAAATCTGCCTATCGACAAAAATGTGGCACCATACTCCAAAATGATAACAAAATTAAAAGGATCAGCCCTTGTTTTTATTGCCCAACCGGAATTTGGAATTGTGTGAATGCTGTTGGCTTTCAAGCCATTTGATTTAGTTAATGCCTGCTCAGAGCACGAAGCTAATATATTTTATAGATGAACCATTATATCGAGTCAATTGAAAATGCCGCGCATAGTCGAGAACAGGCATTCAAAGGACGAATAAACATTGGAATACCATTCAGTGTCATATAATCAAGATTGTCGGCAATCTCATAAATTATTGGGTAATGTAGAAAAAGATGTTCCAAATTGCGATTTAATATTTGAAATTATTCACCACATAATTTAGAGTCGTAGAATCCTAACTGAACTTGAATTTTCAAGCTGTTAATTCAGTGATATAACCCGATTATTTCTTTAAGGGGGAATTGCCAAAAACAGGGGTTTGTGGCGTCCAGTGAATCTGACTGTACAGGGTGTTAAAGTACACCTATGGGCATCGAATTCACGCTAAAATAGTGGATTTTGAGCATTCCCATTTTTGCAATGGGGCAGAATCTGATTTTTCAAGAAAACGTACCTTTCTGGGAATAATAGTAAAATTTTCATAACTCAGTCAATTTACATTGTGAGGGGATGAAAATTTCACAAAATTTTGATCAAACCATATTGAAATGGCTACAAAATTTTCATGATGATACGTGGATTATTCATTGCACGGTAATTGTTCAAAGTTGCTTGCCCCAAAAATGTAACTCTTCGAGTCAAATTTGTTTGGAAATTTCCAATGGCCACCTAGAAACCCTGGGAACTCGAGACTTCTC
>JH152693.1:9459-38044 GCA_000226015.1 Mnemiopsis leidyi | reverse complement strand
CAAAACTACTACGAAGTTAATATCACTATATAACGATCTGTTATATATATATATATATATAAATACACTAAAACCTACATAGGCGTGGGGCCATAGCAGGGTCACCTAGAAAGGCCCGGACACTATTCTAAACGAGCTAGCGGGATAAAACGGTAAAAATAGACAAAATATAGATAACAATAATATAAGAATAAAGTAACTATAAAGGAAGGGTCAAACCGGGGGCCCTCCCTCTGGGCCGATGGCGATGGTAGGAAGCGAAGTAGACGAGCGTGCCCCAACTAGAACTTCCTCTAAACTTAGATCCATTTGCTTCTGATCAGGTGCAGGCTTCAACTTGAACTATGTCGTGAAAGTGGCCGCAGAGAAGTGTCAGATAGGATGACAATAGGAAGGGAATAGAAAGTTGTTGTTGGATGAAGTCGTAACAGAACACAAGAAAGGATAAAGAGGTCTGACAGAAAGGTCAAAGCAAGTGCACCAGAGAGACGACGCTGAGCCACCCTAGATCAGGAATAGCTGATTATACTGCTTGACGGAAAAAAAAGAAGTAACCCCAACCGACACTGCCAGGCTGCCCTCAGGCCAGCTTTAGTCAAGTATGTGCGGCTTCCTGTGTGTTTGCTTCGCGGTATGTGGCCGACCAGCACAGTGTCTCGACTACAGTCTGGTTGCAACCCCACAGTGGCGAGTGAGGTACTAAAGGAAGCTGAAAAGAGAAGAACTAGGTCAAGATAAAAAAACGCTGGCGAGGAAAGAGGAGAGAAACCTTGACTGAGAAAAAAGTTACCGGAGCAAGAATGTCAAACAATAGTCAGGGCAGGGCAGAAGATCTGGTGTATCTGGTGTCGCTGTGAAAAACTTGCATGTGTTGTCTGGTGCAATACCTAAATCCTTATGGAAGTATCCTAGATAAATGCGTCCTGAGGTAAGTGCTATAGAATCATGTTAGAGGAGGAAGTTAAGGTATAGGCTCGGAGGGAGTTATTGAAGTTAAGCCATCCAGTCCAGGGACCAGACTTTCACTTTGGTCTGATTGCAGCTCGGCAGTGACAACGGGAAACTAGATAAAAGTAAACAGTAAAGGCTAGACAAGACTGCAAACGAAAGCAAAACAGTGGTCAACCGTTCCCGGAAGAGGACGGCTACACAAGGAGTAGGGCTGGTAGAAATATGGCTGGGAAAGACCAGAGATGACTGGCGAGGTGACTGTGCGGGAGTCTATCCGGTGTGGGTTAGTTGCACAAAAGAACCATTCTATAGAACAATCAGAAGAACATGGCTGAAAAAGTCTAGAGATCACTGGAAAGAAACATTACATAGGTCTAACGATCTGTTATCAAATAGTCAAATTTATTCCTTTCTACTACTCAATCATACACTCATTTGTTGCAAATTTGCGGATACATAAACATCTGATAAAGTTATATCAGAATACGAAAATGAAAAAGCATTTGACTTTGAGCTTAATCTCATCTTGATACTCTCTCATTTGGCCATGGTTAGATGAAGTAGTATCAGATTTCTGATTTCGTGACCATAGATGTAGTTCATATAGCAGGTACCCACTAGAGTCTTGACCTATATAATGTATGGCGCACATAAATTTTGCATGGAAAGAACTAGAATTGAAACCTCTATACCAACCGCTGCAAAAACTAGAGAAATAAAACAGCATTTTTCGTTATGGTTGGATCAGATACAAATGAAACAGCTTACATTGCAATTGTAAAAAACTATCGGAATTTCGAATGATCTAGATTTTCTATTATTTTCGCCGTGGCAACATAATATTGTTTTCATCGTAAAGAATTATAAGTTTCCAAACTTTTGTGTTGTTCAGACAATAATTTGACACTCAAAAACCCCGAATTTTCACCTGTAATTTGATTTTTCAGTGCTACTTACCTAATCTTACGTCCATGATTCACAAGACTTTACCTGAAATCACCCATAATCACGCATCATACATTCATACGCCTTATACATGTGAAAGTGAAACTTGTTTTGGAGTGTCACAAACAAAACAGAACAGCAAACAAACAAGCTAAAATTCAGGAAACAAGAAAATCATGAGCATCTTTCATCATGAAAAAGTAAATCCTCAGATTTAATAACCACCCGAAAGTGTCGGAAACTTGACAGTGAGCTGACTGAAAACTTTCACCTTAACATGGAGATGTTCCAGCCCTGCTTAGCCTCACTCCACGTCAACCGACAATGTTGCATATCGGACGAGAAGGTAAGAAGCAGAGTACTAATAACTATAAAATTGGTCTCATATTGAAGGTATATCGGGAATCTGAAAGATGAAAAATGCAAGATGAATCCAGAAATATGTCGAAGAACTAATTTATTGAACGAATATATGTCGAAACAGCAATCCGATGACTATGAGAGGTCCATTTTGTTTAAGATACAGGCCATAATGAACTGTTGATTTTCCTCTAGGACTATCCCGACCCTTCTAAATCTGTCTGTCTTTGCATTTTGATGAATGGCCATGAATCATGATGGTTTTACTCACACAAATAGTGACACTCGGAGTTCCCAGTCTCCGCGACACTAAGTTTCGTTTTGAAATTTCCTTTTTTCTTAACAGCTAGATTTGGATTATCGGTGATGGACGAATAAGTATGAGAATCGAAAATTTTGCGCCGCCTTGTGGAGTTAAAGAGTTATGATACTTGTTTTTTCAGCCATTAAAACTGTTATTTAGAAGAGGGGAATGTTAAGTCAGCTTTTGTATCCTAAAAAGGATCATGAATGTTTGAATAGAAGTTGTCAATGTTCAATTTTGCAGTACTATAGTATTATTACGGGACCACAAAATGGAATTGAGAATATCGCAAGCTATAAATGCAGACTTAAAGATTTTAATCGCAACTTTAAAACACGGAATTGCGTTGGCTAAAGCGGACAGATCCGCCCGATTTGCCATAAAAGCATTTAGAATTGTGTCCTATGACGTCACCAGGACGTCAAGTGGACTTCCCTGTCAGACTGCAGTCCGAGTGGAACGACCCGCCTCCTTCCCTTCAGTCTCCGTGTTGCTCGTGGTACAAAGCTGGAGTTATCGCCTAACTTGGGAGGGTTCTGAAACGCGGAATTAGCGGAGAACGTTTTAGTTAGTCCACTTAAAACTTGTCTGTAATCGAGGACATGGTTAGTTGAGTAATTTGCAATTTTCTTCTATTGACATGTCGGGCTTCATGGTGATTGTCTTCTTGTGCGCTTGTCAAGTGCTGTTATCAGCTGCTTAACAGTAAGAATTAAACAATTGTGAAAAATTATCTCATAATTGTTCTGTTTTCACGGGTTAATTGATTATGGCAGCTGAAATCGAAATGAATTACAATTACATTAAACGTTTGGAAGGAAACCAAAATTTAAACATGTTACGATAATACTAATAGTAATAGGGCCATATTCAATAGATCTCACCAACACCCATTTCTCCTAGAATTCGGGAACACCAGTATACTGGTCCAGTAATCAACGTTAAAAGTTCAAATCTCAAATATTATCTCTCCCTCTCCGCTCGTTATTATTTAATTCTGTAACCCAGCTGATGAAAAAACATTATCCGAAAAACAGCCCCCTGTTTTTCAGACAAGAATCACATCGTATATAATACTGACTTAATTACATCAATCTGTTAAAATCACATTGAACATACCAACTTTAGTGCAGCTAGGTTCGCTTCCTGGAGATGACGCTAGAAAATCCCCCTGGCTGCAAGTCACCTGCCGTCCACCTAAGTTGACGTGTGTCCTTGTGCACAGCTTATGTTGATGGTCTCTCCGTGTTTTACCGATGTCTCTTTAGTAGTGTCTGGTAGTGTGTTTATCCATTTCTTTGTCAAGGCTTCAGTGACACATGGTTGTACTGAAAGTGGTTATATTACGTCTCATCCTGTAGAATCACAATACCTACTGTTCATTAATGATTATAAATCACATAGCACATGCATGAAACTACTTCCTTACTACTTTTTGACAAATGGTATTAACTCAGTATCGTATCATATTTTTAATCAATAATATGTTATTTAGTTTACCCCCGAATATTTCGACTTCACACAAAGTCAAAACGCCTATCTTGCTTATTTCAACGCTGTTCCCGTTTGAAGGTCCACACGTGATCTCATAGGTATGTCTTCCGATATCATACGCAACTGTTCCACAGAGATTACCTCCAACATAAACCTGCGGTCACAAACATAGATTTTTATTCGTTAGTATTAAAATAATGTTTCATACTGACCCATATTTGGACCGGCCTGTCGTCGACCTCTGCAAAAAGTATGAGGTTGGAAAAAGCCCATTATGACTGAGGCCGTTCTGAATGCTAAATTGTGGTGTGAGAAAGTCGATCGCAAATAGAGGTGAAAATTTTGCTTTCTCCTGAGTAACCATTACATTTTCGATGTGCATAATCTTGGCAATCAATCGTTTTACTAACCTTCGCGCCGTCAATTCTTGCTAACAGTCTTGTCTGTTGTAAATAACAACTCTGCCGATTTCATAGTCAGCGTCTATGTCTCCCCTCCACCAGTTGTCGCTCACATCATCAGTGTGAGTACAAGATCTTAGAGGTTGTTATATAAAACCAGTAGTTATTGGGAAAACTAGCTCACATCATCAGTGTGAGTACAAGATCTTAGAGGTTGTTATATAAAACCAGTAGTTATTGGGAAATCTATTTTGGGGAGGGTTTACAAATTTCAACAAATCAGAAGCTACAAAGAACTGTTTTGTAGCTTCTTATGGGCCTAAATTTGTGACCCCTCCCAAAATACCCTTCTCTATAACTACTGATAGTTTTACTTAATCATTAATGGTTAAATCTATCGTTAGATGTGAGATAAAAAGTATAATGCGTTATTGCCTGATAAGTTCCTAAAGAGTAAAGAGGTACAATTACAGTCAAATTGTAGGGCGTAGGCAAGCTGATAATGATCTAGCCAAATAAGTTCGGACCAGCAAGGTTGTAAACCTATGGCCTTCAAAAGTTCGACATTGGACTAGAGAACAACAAAATGTTGGTATTGGACAAACATTCTCGTAAAAAGTTCGGACTCTGGAGTCCAAATATTACTGTGAACTTTAGCTCTGTATAATTTGATATACACAGGCGCAAATTTATGCTTCCTTGATAATTGTTCAGTTAGTATATAGATTAACTTTTAACAACTCGATCATTCAAGTACAACTTGTCATACTTATTATAATCATATTCAAGATATTACCTTCCTCCATATTCTGCATTTCTGTTCCCGTCTATGGCCTTGTTGGCTTCTCCGCCTAAGACAGTGGTACTCTGTGTGGCCGATATAAATTGAAGTTGTCTGTTTGCATATTCTGCACCTGACGATTTAAATCATATTCAATATTGGAATAAATTCGTAACATGTTTAACATTCTGATCTGAGATGTTTATGAAATAGCACTGCATGGATTGGGATTCCAAAAATTAACAGGAGACAAAAACTAGATCAAAACGCACATACCTTGCCCAATGGTGAGAGGTGGAGTCGACTTAACAGCCAGAACAAGGGTTAAAATACGTATCGCCGTCATTCTGACAAAACGTTCGTATCTCAATCTGCTATATTCTAAACTTTGTCGATGATAAGAAACATGGGTATTCTACACTCTACATATGTCTTTTTGCACCGAAAAGATTTTGGTCAGATAGCTGCAACCGCCGAAGAGGCGCTTAAGAATCGCTTAAATGATGTGTAATGCATGCAGCTCAGCTCCAATCGATTAATCTAGTTTAAATTTCAATTTGAAGAGAAAATTAGATTCTAAATTTCAATTTAAAGAGAAAATTAGATTCTTTTTAACTATCCCTTATTTTTACTAATACATTTGACTAGCCGGAACCCTTAAAATTTGTTTTCCTCGAGGCTAGAATTGGCGAGATTATAATTATATCCGTCTACCGTTCTCGCCAGAGAGCAGCAAAGCTGCGAGCCGCGCGCGAGTCGGGTAACGCCTCGACAAGGCTAGAATAGTCTTCTGTTTCTCTTTAAAATCTGATCACTCCTCAACTTTCCTCTCATCACGCCATTCTCCTCTCCCCACTCTCCTCTCTCAGTCTCTCCTTTGCTCCCTCCACTATCCTCTCTCGATTCTCCTTTCTCCACTATATCTTCTCTCCACTCCCCTATCGCCACTCCTTTTTCTCTATCTTGTCACTCTCTCCACTCTCTTCTCTCCATTTTTCTCTCCCCCCCTTTTTTCTCCACTCTCCTCCCTACACTTTCTTCTCTCCTCTCTCCTCTCGCCACTCCCTTTCTCTCACTTGTCACCCAGTCAACTCTCCTCTCTCCTCTTTCCTCTCTTGAATCTTTTCACACTCTAATTTCCCTTTTTAGTTTGTTTAAGTTTTAACTGAGCTCTTTGGACTCACTTTTAAAAGGTTTTAGGTTAAATGATTTAAATGTCTTCATGCAGGACTGATAAGCTCTTTGGGAAGTCCCCTGGAATATCTTAGAGTTGTATTACAGTGTTATATATATTTCCCTTTCTACGTTAGTCTCTGATCGACTCTATCAACTCTCTAGATCGTCTCTCTCCTCTCGATCCTCTCTCCGCTTTACTGTTTACATTTACAACATCTCTCTTAAATCTTTTACAAAAATTGTGTAGCATCGCTGTCCTGTGCCAATTCGACTTGTGTCGACAATGTACAGTGTTAATACTTAAACGTCGTGTCAAGAAAAGCGAACTAAAATAGGATCAATTGAACAACGGACTGCAAGACTGTAACTGTAAGACTATAGCTAGTGCTACAAATATAAGCAGTTCATACGCTAGTCTTAAAAATTCAAATAAAAAAGGCACAATACATCAATATGATAGGCAGATCTATGACAATTTTGGGATTGCGTGAGCCCTGAGCTCCTTATTTTCTCCGGGAATATAATGTGCGGGAGGGTGTGCGCTGTACAATTCCCAGGTTCCAGTTGTCGGCCACCGAGCAAGTCCGTACGGGAGCTTTTAACTTGCCTGACTATATATAGGGTCTACGGGAACCGGATTCTTATCTTTACCTTAGTAGCATGGTTAAGTTGGCCGATTTGTTACAGCTATCAAAATTGAAGGTTGGCCTGCTGCGTAAGGGGCCATTGCACATATTCGAAAGTCGATATAAGTCTGAATCAATCCTTTAAATTGAGGCTGCTTCAAAATCTGTTCGTATTAAAAGATAACCTATTTTAGATCCTAGTTGTTGTAGGTTGATAGTCTATTGTTGCGGATTTCAGCCGCAATTTTTTTGATATCGAAGTAATTAGAAGTAATAAGTAAAGTGCACGTCCCGTTAAAGTTCACATGCGAACGTGCATGTCCCTTTAAAGAAGCTGGCCTCAAAGCACAAGATATCTACCTTAAAACAGCTGCTTAAACGTTGGTAGCATAGAACTTGCCTCTTTGAATATCCAAACTTTTGTTCAGAAAGATTAGCATATCTTTTATGGTCGGAATACCGGGGCGGCTTGGCCTACAATTTGGTGCGTACACTATAAGCTTTGTAAGCTTGAAATTGGCATGAGGCGAGAATCGAGATGTAGGCTGACAGCCTAATGTCTAGAACCGTATATCGCCCGTCAATGAGGCGAGATGACATTTATGAAGAGTTGTTATGTTAATAAGTCGCATCTCTTTTGGGAAAAAATAGTTGGGAAAAATTGATTCGGGAAAAAAATAATTATTTCTTAAACTCTTAAACTAGCAAGTCCAGTCTCCAGTGCCACTGGCTTTGAAGCTGACAATAACAACCTTTGATTCTGGATTCAAAACTATGTCAATCTAAATTAAGTGACTCGCATGATACTACATTCATCGCACTTTAATCCTCTACCCGAACAGCTCTGACAAATCTTTGTGAACTCTAATACCGGTCAACTATTGCTCCAGCAAGGCTAGAACTGTTAGTTTATCGAAAAAAGAAATAGACAACGATGTTGCCCACTTTTCAGATTTCATGGCACACGCGTCTCGAGGACGAATACCCAGGTATATATTCAGGTCAACAAGGGAGTAAAACATAAATTGATTATCAGAAACATTAATAAATGGTTACAATAGTGAATAAAAGGAAAATTTACCAGATTCAAAAGTTATTGTCAAGAAATTGCGATATAGTAAAACCATTACAATTTGCAATATCTAAATAAATTTCCAGCAAGTTTCACATAATCAAACAAAATTATTTAAGAACAATTGGAAATATATTTTTCTTATTCGCCTCCGAAAATACGCGTTCACAGCTAAACAGACACCACGAACTCTATCCACAGTCCCTCAGTCATTCAATCCACGATGTGACGACAGTTGCCGATGTTCATGCCGCTCTGATTAGCCCCCTTGTTCCACCCCGTCTGTCCCCCGAGCACTGCCTTGCCGGCCGCCAGGGTCTCCTCGTCAAACTCCCGGACATTCTCCTCCGCAATCTTTACTCCGATACCGGGTCCGGAGAAGCCCTTAGTGCTGGCTACCGAGCTGACCGCGTACAGAGTACCGATAACCTAGGTAAGAGCAATGGTGAGAAGGGGAGACCAGGTATTGGAGTATTGTAGTGACGTGTGGTTTGTAATTGTGTTGTTAGAATAGCGGTACTGGCTATGCTGAACGTTATATTGTTATTGTGTTGTGAGCACTGAGTCTTCATCGTCAAAATCCAAGTATATTCAAACAAATGCTTCAACTACATTTATTAGTTAATGTAACTTATGATATGTAAATTAGTAAATGTGTTTACGATTACATTAACTGCAGTATGTAAATGTTTATTTCCTCAAATTTACAAATAAAAGTTACTCACCAATCACACAAAATTTGTTAAGGCTTCACACTGGAATCCCTCCTGCATTATCTGGAGAACTTTCATATTCACTCTTTATCGATAGAATTATTGTCATTAAATTTCAGAATTCAGATGTTTACGAGCTAATGTATAAGATCAATTTTTGTTCAGGTCGTCGCAAAATTATTCTCATTATTAGATTTCTTATTATTTATAATTATATTAAGTATTTGGATTAGGCTTGTATAGCTTTGAACAGTTATTTACATCCTTGAAGAGTGTTCTTATTTAGTGATGTGGGGTAGCTGACAGCTGTACCTACTTACTTAGATCATTTTCTGTTTGCAAATTGTGTGTTGCTGCAATGCCAAATGCTGCAAAAACTCAGATTCTGCAAATTTTATTTCTTATATGTATAAACGTCTAATCATAACCTATTTTATCGATCTCATCGTAGATTTATTTGTGATATTTAATTATTTATTTCATTTGGGGAGTTCATTTTGGTAATCTCGAAGAAGACCACACAATGTGGAACTGGAACTGTTCTACATTTTCTTGATCAGTTTCAGGTCTTTCAGCGAAACTGTCTAGCACGTTAATCATTACCTCATTAATGTAGAGAACGCTATTTCTGGAGAGGTGTCTCAAATGTTATACATGATCCTTTCACTGAACTTAATGGCTTAATGCTCCTACCTTTGTTTTTGAGGTTGATCTATGTCTATTTTACCATGTATAGAGTATTTGACTACCGAGAACTGAAGAAGCAGGGCCAATAAATTTTGGGGATAAGGTTTATAATCTTCAGAAATTTGCGACATCTCCTCAAAAATACCGTTCTTTTTAACATAGTAAAGAGTGATAAAAACTGAAAATCAGCTAAACACTAGAGAAGAGTATTTTGGGGAAGGATCACAAATATTTCGTGTCATGTGACAGCGATTGAGTTTGACCACCTAGTTGCGGCCTTCCAGAAAAAAAAAACCTTTTTTTGTAAATCTCAAATAGAAAAGAGAATAAGAAGCTATAGGAGTGACGATTCAGAGTGTGGCTAGACAGTGGACAGAACAAGGGAAAAATCAGATGTTACGAAAGGGAGGTAAGAGATGTAGAACTATAGGGTTCAAAAGAACAAATTTAGGAGTCAATTTTAGGAGATAGGGTCTGGTTAGATTTCATGAGAGAGTGATAGAGGGGAACTGAAATAATAGTTCTGCAGACTGCTGATCGCCTCTAGAGATGAGGGTGGACAGTTTAAGAAACGGCGATTTTTTAAAGAAAATGTGAAACAATTGTTCCACTTCCAGAAAATGCGAAACTGCTCCTGAAAATTTGCAGCTGTTCCCAAAAATGTCATGGAACTTTTCCACATTGTGCCGTTCTTCTTGGATAAGCCCTAGTTGTATTTTATACAATGATTCATCATAAAACACACGGTGCTAGCATAATTTCACACTCAAACAAAACCTGTACATATATTGACATGAACTTGATGTGCATGCTTTAGTTTTAAAACTTCAAATACGAAAACACACACATTTCACAAAATTCGCAAATCTAAGACCAACACAAAATAATAGGTTATCAAAAGAAATAATATTCTATTAAATTACTAACTCCTTATAGTACAGTTTATAAATATTGCGCATGTTATCAGTAATTGCAGACCGGGACATAATCAAAATTCCTGGTAAAGTTTGAAGCTCAAGCAAACTCCATTTAGTCAAACACATAAATCTCCTAATCAGTCTACATATCGACAACTTTTCTTGTTTTGCCGATGTTCATGCCACTCTGGCTCTCTCCCTCGGTGTAGCCCATTTGTCCTCCCAAAACGAACTTTCCTGCGTTGAGGGTGGCCTCGTCGAACTCTCGCTCGTTCTTCGCGGCAATCTTAGTGCCAATACAAGGACCTTCAAACCCTTTCTCGGAGGAGGCGACGGAGCTCACTGCGTAAATAGTTGCTACAACCTGTTTGGTCGGGTTAGTAAGCTTAGTAAGTGTGTGCTATTACATCGGGTTAGTAGGTTTTGTATTCAAAATAATATATATTTGGTTAGTTTGGTGATGAAGCGAGTGTGATAGATTTATAGTTCTGATTTCGGAAACTGTCCCAAATTTACTCGAGCTTGAAGAATTGAAGCGGTTGCTAATTAATCAATTTCAGAGTCAGACGGTCTGCGGTCATTCAGGTCTCCAGCCTGTTCGTGCATGACAATCGCAGTTTTTAGAGTTCCTGTTCATATAATATCATTTCTAATACTTATATCAACATATGTCTTTTTAAAAACAATCGTATATTGGCGGTTTTGACTGAGTTATGATCAATTTAAAAAAAGAGGTACCCTGAGTCCCCAGATCTTCAAAACATTTTACGGCCTTATTACTTTTAGATATAACATCCCATAAGCATATAACATCCCATAGCATTTAACATCCCGTTACATAGAACATCCCATAAGCATATAACATCCCGTAAGCATATAACATCCCATAAGCATAAGTATTAAGTATTATATATGTTATTATAAAGTGCAGTGTGCCAGTGTGGTTATACTTATAGTGATGGTGACAAGCTGTACCACAAATAATGAAAATTTGACAGCGTCTTTCTTCATTCTTGTTTCTTATTTTTTTTCGTAAGGCCAAATACGGCTGCACCCTAAGGGTTCAACAGTTATCGCGTTGGCGTTTGGGCATTTTAGTCAAGGTCTTACATATGGATGCGATTGGGCATTTTGCAATAATTTTGCAAAAATACAGTCGCTGTTAATATGCTAATCCTAGTTACTATATAGTAACTGGTCAATATCCCATAAAACCAGTAAAGCACGAGCATAGTGAGCTCACGCGGCGCTTTTCCAATTTTAAATTTTTCATTTTGGCTTGAGTGATACTCAGACAGAGGTATTCATATTCTGGTTATTTGACGGTTTTGCCTAACTATGTCACTCATCTGTCATTATCGCACTAAAAAGTAAAACTATGAATGAATCGAAATGTGAATTATTATATTGGGGGGGCGAACCCAAAAAACTACAATAGGGATCCTAAAAATCCCCCCCCCACTGTATGCATTGGTAAAAATTCATTTAACAATCTAATTTGGAGAGATAAACCTCTAATCATGACCAGACAATAGACATAATTGAATTTGCCCCAAATTAATTATTTAATGGTAAAAAATTTTGATCGTGGATTTAACAAGCAAGATCGAGTGCTTTATTCGGGGGTTGCTTGCATGTGCTTGGCATGCTTGCATTTTGCCGCGTGCGAGGCGAGCAAGCTACAGCAGGGATGATGGACGATGGTATGATTGCACAATGCGCAGCGTCCCGCAGGGTTCAGAATGAATCAAGTCCATCATAGAATCAAATTATATCCAGAATGTTGAGCAACTGAAAAAGCAAGTTCGCGCTTACTGAAATTAGTCTTGTGGTTATATGATGTTTAAATTCAGGTGTTAACTTAATCAACGGGGTTGTTTTTTGGCAGCTGCAATTATCAAATTTTGGTCGCATGGCCAAGTAAATCTTTATTAAATTATATTCTTCTACAAAGATTGGCGTGGAGAAATTCGTGTCTCAGTCTACGACTACCGAGAAAAGCACCCATTCATTCTATCGTAAAGGATGGCGGTAAATTAGGATATGATTGCTTGGCGTCTATTCTTATTTTTTTATTCGGCAGGGGTTTTTTGCAAAAAATACCTTGCCTGGCTCTTTCCAGTTCAATTCGTGTCTCAGTCTACGGCTACCGAGAAAAGCACACATTCATTCTTCCAAATTCATTCCATCGTAAGGATAGCGGTAAATTAGGATTCGATAGTTCGGCGTCTATTCTGTATTTTTTATTTAGTAGGGTTTTTGGAAAAAGTACCTTGCCTGGCTCTTTCCAGTTCAATTCGTGTCTCAGTCTACGGCTTCCGAGAAAAGCACCCATTCATTCCAAATTCATTCCATCGTAAGGATAGCGGTAAATTAGGATTTGATAGTTCGGCGTCTATTCTGATTTATTTTATTTGGTAGGATTTTGCAAAAATACCTTGCCTGGCTCTTTTCAGTTCAATTCGTGTCTCAGTCTACGGCTACCGAGAAAAGCAAGCAATATGCACGCGCACTCGGGTCCCGGAAAAAGGTCTGAAAAACAGTGAGCTGCTTACTTGATCATGATGAGTGGATGGTCTTGCCTCTCTATAAGGATCTTCAAATAAATGCAGCAAATGATTATGACGGTTTTGATTTAGATTTGAAGAATTACAACCTCTACCTAAACCTTTAACGGATAAGTTATCCATCTATAAGTCACCAGCGTTCTCTAACTCCTAGAATTATCAGTGGATCCGAGCATCACGTCGGCATGAGACGGTTACGACCGCGACAACTATTTTATGAAGTTTTAAGCCAATTACATAATACATGGTGTAATTTTCGAGCAATGTTCCATAAACTTGGTTTAAGGCTAAAGGTTCATTGTTTAATTAGCCTTGATTGTAAGAGGGATTTTAATTGGGGGACTATCACTTATCAGTATCGGAATTAGCTAATAAGACCGTTAGAAGTTTGGCCTTGTAGATGTACTATATCTTATACCTACGGCGCTTTAATTAGGCGGGGTTATTTTAAGATGGATTGATTCAACCCATCTTCAACCCGGTTGAAGTTTTTGGTCAAGTCGTACGAAAGTATTTCAGTCGCAAACAGGCAACGGTGTTTCGTTCTCTTGCTTAATCTTTTTGACATTGACGCTTTGCTGAAAGTTTGATTAACTCATTTTACCTGTTTATACTTTTCGCGATTTTTATCTTAAAATTAAAACCCTATCGCGCATGAATATAATTGTTATGCGTTATTTTATCCAAAGTACAGTTATTGTAAAACTGAAAATAACATTGATTGATAGGCTTGATGCAATATGTTATTACCCAATTATTGGATAATATCTTGAGTAGGAAGATCGACCATTTTTGAAAGGAAATATTTCTGAAAGAGCTTCAAGTTCATGCATTCACTTTGGATTGTATTCTTTACATATTAAGACAAATACTTTATCTCGTTTTAGGTTTTTCAACTCAAAAAGCTTGTAATTTTCTTGTCGTTTACCAAAGCGTCAACCAAAGTATCTATCTAACCAAAGAAGCTCGTAAAGTGAGCATCATTTTGAACGCATCGTGCAATCATAAGAATTTATACAGAGTAAAGCCTAAGTTGTCTTGCTAAGTTTACGAAATAATACCAAAATAATCTGTTAAATATACACAAGACTTTATAATTACACTCAAATACGTATCTTAATACATAATATAAACATTTGCAGAATTGAAAGTAAAAAATATTATGGTCACATATTCTTATCAAGACTTATGCAGAAAAATACAATGGCACAATTGCTATTCATCAACTCTTATATGCTTTCACCCAAATAAAAAATTTACTTTTTTGCATGACAAGCTTGATTTGTGTTTATAATGGCAACATGGTTGTTTTATGAACACTTATTAACCCCTTAGGTACTTAAAACAATATTTAAATATGAAATTGAACTGTATAGACTCGAAGAATTATTCAATTGTTCTTATTGATATGAAAGTTAAACAGATAACCGCGTCATGATTAAAGTAGGGATTCACCAGCATTCAAGATACTTTTACATAGGCTCCGAAATAAATCATGAGTCATGACAACTGTGGAATCAATACAATTCCCAACCAGAGCCACGCTCACTAAACAACTATTTTCAGTCTACAGATCGACAACTTTTCTTGTTTTGCCCATGCTCATGCCACTCTGGCTCTCTCCCTCGGTGTAGCCCATTTGTCCTCCCAAAACGAACTTTCCTGCGTTGAGGGTGGCCTCGTCGAAATCTCTAGCGTTCTTCTCAGCAATCTTTGTGCCAATACAAGGACCTCCGTATCCCTTGCTTGAGCTAGCGACGGAACTTACGGCATATATGGTGGAAATGACCTGGTTCAAACATGTGAGTTTGGTGGTTAGCTCGCGAAAAGTGTGACTAGCGCAGCAGGATCTCGTCTTCAATTTTTCCTCGACATCCTGCCTTTTGGCCATTTTAGTCAGAGCTATTACTCTTTATGTCTAACTTTGATTTTTGCGCGTGTTTGACGATAACTTCTATTTTTCTAAACTTTCTCTCCAAAGCTGGTGTGAAAATTTCATGTCTACGAATTTTCAGTGACTAAGTGTTGGTCTTCATAGGTAGAAAACATAATTTTTTTCATTATTTTTTATTACTTGTACGATTACAAAATCCGGTTGACACTTCACATTTCAGACGCAAACATATGAACATTGAACAGTAGTAAGTGTAATTCCAAAATAACATCACAGTCAATATTCATAGTCATTTACGACAACCACAAGACCAACCCGAAAATTTCTCCGTCTAAAAAGCCCAAATATGGATCATTGTTTGTTCAGTTACGAGTATGTCATACAAGTCACTTAGAGTAGAACTGTGTTATAATTTTCACCCGCTTCTCTTAACTTGTAAACTAAAGTACTTCGGTCCAACTTAAATCAGTTAGTCACCAATACCATGATGCGTCGGGATAACTTAACAGAAGTTCAAGTTAGTCGATTATATTCCTGTTCTTGCCGAAGTTCATGCCATGTTGATTTGCACCCTTGAAACTGGACATCTGCTGTCCTATAATGGTCTCTCCCTCCCTCAACTTCTCCTCGCTAAAATTGCGAGGGTTTGCTGTGGCAATCTTTGTTCCGATGGTCGGTCCAGCGTACCCGTTTTTCTGGGAGACAGTCCCGACTGCGAACAGGGACAGCAGGACCTGATCAGGTTGCCGTTATCACAGAGTGAGCCAGACTGCTGCTTCGCTTCACAAGAGGACACAAGAGAGGAGGAGCTGTAGCGCTGGTACAGTCACTTTTTGAAAGAAAAGATTTCCATTCCAAGAATAGACAGAAGATTCACGTCACATATGTTGCCAAGGTGCCATCGTAATTAAACGAAAACTTGTGAAATTGCATTTAAGACAGAAGATTTACGTCACATATGTTGCCAAGGTGCCATCGTAATTAAACGAAAACTTATGAAATTGCATTTAAGAACTATGGCAATAAAACAAGAGCTACGATCACGACCTTGGCATTTGAAGTTCGGTTATGAAATTTCTTAATAACTTTAAAATGGTGTCCTGTACAAGGATTACGTATGGAGGTTTTTTACTAGTCAACAATTATACTTATAGAAAATTCGGTTTGAATCCTGACGAATGTTTCATGAAAAGCTTTGATATTCATTCCAAATCCACTTTTACACTTTTTTCATCCCAACCTCATTCCTTCTACACAAAAATTTAACCTATAATAAATGGTTTTTAAATGATCTGAGTATCTAAGGATGAAGGAGTCTTCATAAAAATATCTTCCTTGGAAATATATTTCGATGTTCTACTGTAACTGTGAGAATTAAACTTTAAACAAGAATTAAAGTTTAATTCTCACAGTTACAGTGTAACTGTGTGTACTTCCAAAAGGGTCTAAGCAAACTGTGGACGTATAAAGATCCCAAAAAGCAGAGACATCAGGTCGACTTCATTCTCTGGAGGAAAAAATGGATAACAGTGTCAAAAACTGCCAAGCCTACAATTCAATGCAGACTGTCAGATCAACCAACGCATCGTCTCTTGCTTTGTCCAAGTCAGCTACAGAGTGGACAAGATCCCTGTCAAAGATCCTCTTCGCTCGGTAGACTGACAGGAGTTGAACAACAACCCTTTGCTTAGACATCACTATGCAGTAGAAGTGCGGAATCGCTATAATTATCTACTGGACAATGCAGACCTGGAAGCAAACTAAGAGTGCCTAATGGAATCAATTGCTTTCAGCGCCTTGGAGATTTTACCTAAGAAAAAGAAAAGAAGAAATGAGAATTAATATAACTAGGACCCCAACATCGACCACCATCGACATGTTCTTCAGCATGAGTCAGCCTTGGAACATCGCACTGCACCCTCATTTTCCACCAAGGAGAAACTTGAGAAAGCAAAGAAACAGCTGGATGAAGCTTATACAACTGCAACCAAGCAGTTTGTCGAAAAGCAGACATCTTTTCTTGAGAAATCCAACCCAGAGCATCGACATCATAGCTCCTGGAAGATAATAAGGGACCTAACATCCTCAAATGCAGTTCCTCTCTCGAAAATACCAGATAGGACGACTGAAGAGCGTCTGAACATCTGGCATGAACACTTCAAGTCTCTCCTTGGCTCCTCTTCTTGTTCTCCTGATCTCTCCAGCCTTTTCTTCAACATGCATGTATCTAAAACTCTTCCTCTCAGTTGTGAACCATTTGATCTCCCTGAGCTTGAGGAGGTCCCAGATTCTTTGAATTCCTCTGAGTCACCTGGCCTAGATAACATTCCTCACACTGTCTGGAAACTTAAACCCTTTCGCAGAGATCTTCTCGGTTTTTGTTATGAGGCCCTAGTGTTAATAGTGGAGCCATTGATGCGTGGACCACTGCTTCCATCATTCCAATTCCGAAAAAGGGGATCTCTCTTAACCTGGCAACTACAGGGGTATTTCACTTGCTCAGCTCCGGTGGCGGCTAAGATCTTCAACAAGCTCTCCTAAACCGCATCTATCCTCATGTTGATCCCCTGCTGAGACCTAATCAAAACAGCTTTCGCAGAGGAAGATCCACCCTTCCCCAGATCGTTGCTCTACCTAGAATCATCGAGGAATGCAGGATAGGAAAGAAAAGTGAAGCAATTGTAATCGTTGATTTTTCAAAGGCTTTCGACAGTTTTAACAGAGATGCTCACTTTCACATCCTCAGTCTCTATGGGATACCAGCCCCTATAATTAATGCCATTAGACTTCTCTATGACTCAGCAAAGTCTAGAGTACAGACCTCAGATGGCCTTACCGGATTCTTTGAGACTCTAATTGGTGTTCTGCAGGGCGACACCTTGGCTCCTTTCCACTTAATCTTTTCATAATAGTCCTTGACTACATCCTCAGAAACTGCATGTAACCAGACTACGGCCTTACCATCACACCGATCGTCAAAGTCATTGGATCCCTGTAGTTACAGTGACTGACCTTGACTTTGCCGACGACCTCGCTCTGTTCTCCAACACCATTCAAGAAGCACAGAGCCTATTGGACGACCTTGTGGTCGCAGCAGAGAAAGTTGGACTTTGCATGAATTCCTCGAAAACTGAATTCATGACCATCAACATCGAAAGTGAAAAGGCTTCAATAATGTCAAAAGGAGGGCACTCTCTTGAACATGTAGATGATTTCAAATACTTGGGATCTTACATAGCAGAGAGTAAACAGGATTTCAACACCCGGAAAGGTATGGCCTGGACTGCATTCCAAAAACTTCAGAGTTTGGACCTCCGGCATATCACCGCATCTGAAGGTCAAATTCTTCAAGGCATGTGTTGAACCAGTTCTCCTCTATGGGTCAGAAACATGGACTCTTAACAAGCAGTTAGAAAAACGCTTGAACGGTTGCTACACTAGGCTGCTGATGTCATGAAGGCAAGAAACCTTTTTGGAAGGACCACCCCACCTTTAAAAGAATCTACGGGGACCTTCCTTCTATTGCAACGATCCTTGCTCAACGCCGAGCACGTTTTGCCGGTCATTGCATGAGGGCTCGTGACCAGATCATCTCCTCTTTGCTGCCTTGACGCTTACCCCAAACGGGGTGTGGTCGTAGGCCACTAACATTGTTAGAGTTAGACACAGTAGCAAGAGATGCTGGAGTAGAGAATAGAGATTGGTGACCTTAGGGGTGTGATGTTCGATCGTACAGGTTGGAGAAAAATCGTCCTAACTGTGAACAACATAGGACGTTTAAATCGGACCGATTGCGCGCCAGCATATTAGCCTCAATTTATATATATATATATATCGGCATATATGCCGACGCGCAATGGGACCTGTATAAAAACGTCCTATGTTGTTCACAGAACTAGTATTACTATTTAGAAGTTAGAACTAGTATTATTATTGTTCAGAACTAGTATTACTATTTAGCTTGCTTGAATCTGGCGTTATATAACAGGGTAGCTTCATAATATGTAGCTAAGCGATGAGTTTGTACTTGTAGTGTCCAATCAAACTTCGAGTAAGTGACTGTTTAAACAGAACAGAGCCTATCTCAGCCTAGAAAGAGGGCAACCAGAAGCTACTTATAATGGCTGAATGGCTTTTACTTTGGAAGAGTTGTAACAGTTGATCATTGCAAAGATCTTTAGGACCACTATAGATATATTCGGTTTATACGCTGACTAGGTACGTAAGATAAGATACGACTGTGCATTGAATTTGAACTATCTATTGAATCTAATAGTTTTTTAGGACCCCTATTGAATGGCGAATGAGATGCTCTTCAATAATTTCAATTCAGTTAATAAACGCTATAGTCGCTATACGGCGGAGGACGTATTAAATTATTCAAGGTTAAACTATTCTCATGGCAGAATTACTTTTCATGGTTGAACTTATTTACACATACAGGGTTTCACGGTAAAATTAAGTTTTCTGGATAAAACTATTACGAGGGTAAAAAGCTAAAATTATTAATAGGGTAAAATCTATATATCCATACTGGGTTTACTTTAATATTTTCATTGTAGTTAATTTCATTGTGGGACCGGGCGAGTTTAAAATTAAACGAGAGAAATGACGGAAAGATAGATTTTTGCAATGGATAACAGAAGAGAGGACGAATGAGAAATGCAATGTGATCTGGAATCACGGATCGGTTAGTTGTTGTTGGGCGCACCATTTAACCTTCAGTGAGGTATGCACCCAGTGCCAGCCTTTCGCCACCGGGCCCCGTGGATCTTCTCCAATCCGAACAATGGACGAGACGCCGACACGCTGGTAGCCTACTTTACCTTCCAAATCCGAGGAAATCGGCGAATATTGGGTAAAATGCCTTGTACCAGCTCAATTATCGAACTAACTGAATGATCAACGGCTTCTGTTGCCAAACCTTACCAACCAATATATATTGCATTTCAAACGTCAATGATCAACGCCAACAATTGTAATGATTTATACCAAGAAGCTGTTCCGAAAAAAAAAGTTGTCTATTGGATTCTAAGGTATCGCCTGATGACCGGGACACTACAAAGATCAGTCGCCGCTCGACCGTACTTCCAGTTCAATCCACTAATGCGCAGCAGGAAACGGCACCAGGTCCTACAATCAGATAAAGAACTCCAATAGAGTAAGCCTCACCGTGCGCTGCGTGGCTCTCTCTCAGTCTCTACGGTCCCCTCCGCAAAGCACCACAGACTGAGGTTCCTAGGCAAGATTAGCCAACATGGTGGACGTGGTTTCATACCACGGTAGTGCGTGAACTCCCCTTACAAAGAAACCATTTTTTGCTGACATGGCCGCTGATAGTGCAGTTATGCATTATGTGTCATGTTCTCAATTTCCCTGCGTAAATTTGCCTGGAAACTAGAGTTTGAAGCTCGGTCATACACATTTTTTTCTGATTACAGTACGCGTGTTGTGAAAATGCATAAAGCAATGACTTTTGAATTTAAAATAATTTCCAAACAATCATATTTAAAACATAAGAGGACATTGACAATTTTTAACTTCAAAAAATAATTCATTCAAAATATAGTGAGTTTAAAAATTTACCGGCCCAAAACAATCCGTCAAATTTTAACATTGATATGATACTTGAAAATAATTATCATTATTGTAATGATGAATCCAAAGTAGCCGTCGAAAGCTTTCAAAGTTAGTTCTTAGTCCATGATATTCCTAGTTTTACCAATATTCATTCCCGCCTGACTGGCGCCCTTATGACTTCCCATCTGGAGGCCTATCATAGTTTCGCCTTGTTTGAGTTGTTCCTCCGTGAACTCTCTTGGGTTGGCTGCGGACAGCTTAGCTCCGATACATGGGCCCTGATAGCCGTTCTTAAGCGCCACGGAGCCGACAGCGTACAAGGTGAGTAAGACCTGATACATGGGCGAGTTAGAGGGCTTTTCTAGCTTGATAGTGGGCAATACTGATCGGATCGCTTCAATCTTGTACCTCCCAGATCTTATGAGGGCAGCAATCAGGGTCTGCATGTTGGACTGTGCCGTGGCAATTAGGTATCTGTTAGATTGATCCTAAGGCCATGAATCGGTTCCAACTTCGGATATTATATACTTTTGAATTATTTTGTTTAATTAATTTTGCAAATCGATGGGCTTTGATCATCATGAAAATCTGAAAGTAGCGGTAACTGTCACGAACTCGACAGCGCCATCGTCATCTAAATAAATGTTACCATCAAGTAAATTCCTAATGATATCTATGAAACCTTACAATAAACTAGAATAATCATCGTTATAAACAGTTCAATAACAAAGTCTAAGCCAATGACAAGACAGGGCTAGTCCATGATGTGCCTGGTTTTGCCGATGTTCATTCCGGCCTGGGAGGCTCCTTTGTTGGTTCCGTATTGAAGACCTATCACTGTCTTGCCCTCGTTCAGCTGTTCCTCAGTGAACGTTCTCTTGTTCTGCTCCGACATTTTCACACCGATAGAAGCGCCTGCCCAACCGTTCTTAATAGAGACGGCGCTAAGAGCGTATAAAGCTACGATAACCTGGAGATAGGGGCTGATAAGGAACACTGAGACATACACACACCTTCTCTCTTCACTTCCTTCCCATTCTTCACTTCCTTCCCATTCTTCACTTCCAGACCATGCCACACAAAGCAGCAGTAGCAAGCACTCAGCAGAACCGCATTTGAAACACACACTGCATAACATCATCAGCACTCAGCATTAAAACCTTATTGTTACCAGCTTATATTATCAGGATTCTTGTAAATAGATAATTTTTACAGAAAAAAATAGATAACTTCCTTTGAGTTATGAAACATCAAAATATAATAGACCTTTCTCTGGGTAATATTGTGATAACACTTTTCTTAAATGCGATAAATTCTAGATTTGTACAGCCCGTGCTAGGCTTTCAACAGGACCAGCTACAAAAAATATTAGAATTTGGAATGTTGAAAAATCCAGTGCCTGAATACTGTGCTAGCAGTGACACATTCCACTCTAATTAACTACAACTGTCATCGAACTGCGAATCTTTGACGGCGTCGTAGAGGTACTAGCTTTGAAGATGGCTTTGAAGATGGCAAAACGGGTATAAAACTCTAATATTCTATGATATTTAGACGGGGGCCTCCTGCACATGAATAAAGAATGTTCTAAAAAGTAAGGACCTTGTTCATGTTTGAGCGGGGAGTTTAGATTACTAAACAATCTCAGATGATACACTTCAGGACTTCAATATGGACAGTGGACTGAAAGTATCAATGGCTCCTAGTAAATCACGGTCCGGTTAAAAGTTATAGAAGTAAATGAACTGATCTGATTATACGACTGAACGTGGGCTCGTCTGTTTAGACAAAAACGTATTAGAACAACTTAAAATACTAATGACAGTTATGTGCTTATTTTCATGTAAAATGTAATTGTTCCAAATTGATATTATCGAATACAGTTGATTACAGTGCTTCTATCAAATGCTTTGATCGTGCTCGATCTATTTTCAATCGTGATATTCTCCACACATCGTTAATTCCCTTACCTCTTACTTTATTCTACACGTCTCGTCTTACGTCTCTCAATAAATGCTTCACACCACAATACATGCCCCCATCAGTGCTTCACAACAAATAATTTTTAGA
The DNA here is from genome assembly GCA_000226015.1 of Mnemiopsis leidyi. Taxonomy (NCBI): domain Eukaryota; kingdom Metazoa; phylum Ctenophora; class Tentaculata; order Lobata; family Bolinopsidae; genus Mnemiopsis; species Mnemiopsis leidyi. Next base: position 15,506 of record JH152693.1, on the reverse strand, counting down.
TTTTTTTCTAAAATTGTCAAAATTAAAGCTTTACCACGGCGGAGTTTGTCACTCTCGATTCACACGCGCTTTCGAGGCTTTTCACCAGAGGCTTTGTCGCTCTTGTTTGCTTCACAAACTTTTTTTGTTAAAATTGGCATGTCACACTCGCTTGTCACACTTTTCACGAAAAATCACAAAATGCTTCACAACTGTGAATTATAAATCATCAATTTAGTACGTTGTCAGAGAAGATGTCAGATAAGATAAAACAATAAATAAGTTAAAACATTATATAAGATGGGCACCAGAATAAAGTTCACATTTCCCCACTTTTACGAAAATCTGTCAGAGACCCTATTCTTGCAAGAAGAACAAGGATGTCGATTGTGTAAACTCTACAGTAATATGATATTCTCAGACTTTTGCTATCGCAGCGTCATATTACAGCAAGGCTTAATTCTACTTATTTTTAAATATTTTTAAAACGTCTAGAAGCCTCAGCGATTCCTCCACGCTAAGTTTTCCTTGTAATTCTGGGAAGGTTATTCTGGCGCCCATCAGGAGAGTTGAAGTGCACTACTATGGTTGATTAAAGTGGAGAGGTGATTACGTGACTCATCGTTAGACCAGGTTAGGGTGTTGAATGAAGGATGGTGGCTAAGTGGAAAGACAGAATGTTAGGAATGTGATAGGAGTGGCGTCATCCATCAGCTATAGTTGTCATGGGAACCACTGCCGTTTACGGGACGATTTAGCATCCTTCATCATCGCAACCAACGGGAATAAAATTTGTCATCCGGATATATATAGTAGGGCAGTTAACGTACATAAAAATGCAGATTATGCCCCTAACACCCACGCATACCTACTATTGCGAGTAAAAATTTTCAAGGTATGTCATGATTTCTAATACAGTGGGACCAGTTTGTGACCATAAAAGGATTTTTCTCACGGTGTGCAGGTTTTGGGCTCAGTGATTGTGCATCCGCATTTGATTAAGTCACAGATAGGAGCCCTTCCGCAATTTCGATACGATGTAAGTATCGACATTCGACAATCACGATTCAAGCCGGAGTGATAAGTGAAAGTGAAATAGATGACGGTGAAAAGAGTGAAACGTTCGTACTGGAGTGATAAAGTGAAAGTGAAATAGATGACGCTTAAACAAGTGAAACTATTGTACTGGAGTGATAAAGTGAAAGTGAAATAGATGACGGTGAAACAAGAGAAACTTTCGTACCTGGCTCATGTTTTGGCACTCATACAGATCAGCGGTCTGGAAGATATCACCGTCCTTCAGTCCGAATGTCTTGCAACCCTTGATGAACTGTTCAATGTTCTCCATCTGGATTGTGCACATATGTTTATCACTCATTGTTATTTTATTAAAGTGATGATAGATATGATAGAAATTTCGCTCTCAGTGTAATGTTAGGCCGTTCTAATGCCGAAAAATTTCGTCTCCTATTGCATTATATTTCAGCTTTTTAGTAATTCTTAGTTTAGAGAGACTCGCGTTCTTCCTTCCTCGGTTGAAATGCAGAAATTTGCCGGTAGGATCTGGTTCTATGAGAAATTTCGCTGTAAAAAAAATTAGAAAGATTCCGACATGTTAATTTATTCACTTGCGAGTAGGAAGTGTGACGTATGAAATAATTATTTTATTTCTGACCACGTTCCTCGAAAAATAACTCAGGACATGCTAAGTGCCTAAGTGCAAACCTCACTGACATTTTGTGATAATTTACTAATTTACTCAAGAAGGGCAATTGTTACGAGGCTTACCGGCCAGCAGGGGAATAATTGTAAAATTTTGCACCTTTGCTAGCTTGGTGATATTGTCGGAAGCTCGATTACTGCACAGCACAGTAGTTGGGGTAATAATTATCAGGCTGACAGTTATAACTACTGGGAGCCCACACAAAGGCCGAGATAAAGCTCTCTGGACCACGTGACCGTCCTGCCCGGTCATGTAACCACGTGGCGCTCCCCTATTGGCTAATGTGACCACGTGGCGCTCTCCTATTGGCTAATATGTCCACGTAGCGCTCCCCTATTGGCTAAAAAGTACTTAAGCTCACTGAGGGCTTCCCCGCTATCGAGCAGGGATAGGATGTAGGGAGGAATGTGTGTGTAGTGACTCGCATTGTTCATCTTGGGGGGAGGTCTGTAGGATGGTAAATATCAGACGGCTATACAGGCTGGAATTCGGATGTTATGCTGCCTCTATATTTCACGGGGGCTGTAATTTCTCAAAAATGGCCGCAAATTTCATTATATGTCGAGTTGAAAGTTGAGCCTTGCCAAAGTTTAAAATCTTTCCGCCCACATATTTGATTTGAGGTAGCCAATTATGTGGGTGCTTACAGATTTCATCCTCAGAAGGCTTCAAAAGGTTTTTTTCAATGGTTTTCGACGTTTTTTTTAATTTTACAAAAACAGTACTCATACTTCAGCAAATTTGGTAGAATAAAACAGTACCTAGCAAGCAAAATTACATTTCAGATTTGAGGAGCTAAATTTAGAGTTGTCATGAGTCTTGTTAGCAAATGCAATGATACATAAAGAGCTCGTGAGCATGATTTTCCTCCAAAGCTTTATTGAGTTAGGATAATTTGGGCAATACGAAGGCAATTTGTTAGCATAAATACGGGCAATATCACAGCGGAATTCGGGGAGATCTCGTAAATTGAGGAAGCTGACAAGGGAATGCACCGTTCCAGCATTGTCAGTCTATTTAAAGCCAATAATTTGATATATTAAATTGATTGTTGGTGAACTGCTTTTATTAGAATTCAGTGAATCTAGAACATGTAAATGGGCAAATATCTACATGTACATTGAGCAATGTACATGTACATTGTGCAATTTAACGAACCTGTTTGAAGGCCATTTTCTGGGTGTTGATCTTCTTGACAAGGGGCTCTCCGTTGAGGGTGTTGAGCAGCCTGAAAATATTGTTTATTTACCGAATGTGTGATTTATTTCTTCTCTTTCTTAACTTCTATACACCCAAATTCATTTATATCTCATATTAGGAAATAAAATTTGTTGTTTAAGATGATTAATGTTGCCGCTTGAAATTGAATAGTTAAGAAAGTTTGCATATTTTAAATTCGAGGAATTCATCGCACTTTAGCGAGAGCCTTTGTGTTGTGAACAATTAAGAGCTTTACATTGTTACTGTCTACGGTCCGTTTCGCTCGATAAAATATCTATGTTTCGCTCCAAATTAATGACTCCTCAAGATGTCATCTAATTTAAATTTCCTGATGTGAAGTGTCCTACTTCGCGAGCTTTGAGCCACTAAAAGAGATACCAGGTGCCACTTGAGTGAACAGAGCTGTAACTAGCTCGTAGGGATGTAGCTACCGGATAGAGTTACATTCCATCTAGAACCTTCACTACCAGTGTAACTAGACTCTAGGGCTTAACTTAACAATACTGAGTACTTGGTACTGAAGGCACAAAATTTAAAGCACATCGAGAGTTTTTATTAGTGTTTTAGAAAATATAGGTAACTGCAATTGCTCATCATCTAAATTTACATCATTGCGATTCACTCGAGCAGCTAAAAATCACTAGAAAATGCACCTATTGAGTTCATCCTATCAATTAGCAATGAAACAATCATCTAACAGTACGTACTTGCAGAGGACTTGTCCGTCCTTGAGGCAGTGTTGGAAATGGTGCATTCCGATTTCCTGGTCGGAGAGAGCCTCTCCTACCACCTCCTCAATCCAAGCTCGGCATTGCTTCTCTTGGTCCAAGTTGTACTTAGCTTCAAGCTGAAAGAAATGTCTCGTTACTCAGCGGTTTCTACACGGAATTAAGAATTTAGTGCTAACATTTCTTGTGAGATTTGTGAAAGTATAAAGATAGAACGAAGGTTTGCACGTGCGTAAACGTTAGGGTAATGTGAAAACGAGTGAGGAAACCGGAAAGAAGTCAGTGTGAAAATCACGAATAAGCAACCTTTTTCTGGATGTCCCGAGACAAGCCTGACTTTTCAGCACGATTACCGGACATGACTGAGATAACACACGGGGCACTAAAGTATATTACGGGAAAGAGAAGAAGCAGCAGCACACACTGGGGAAATTTAATAGTGACCGTCATGATGCAGTGTGTGAGATAACGCGAGCGACACGCTGCGCCTCCTCCACCATACCCGCGCCTCTTTCACAGGGCATCCCCGTTCTCGATCCTATGAGTATGATGTAACGCCTCATTTGTACATGGCAGGAAATATATGTAGCTCCTCTTATCCAATCTATTCAACTTGAGCCACCCCGCCGTACTCGCTGTAATGTGTACTGGAGGAATTCTACCTTAATTAGTTTGACATCACGTAAGTGATTTAATTTCTGCAAGCTCCTTGAAGAGCGATTTTGTGCAAGAATGGAGTAAAGTAATCTTCAAAGTCACACGGGATTTGTTATCAATGTGCTCTCTGGCTGTTTAACAATGAACATTTGTTAATAGAAATGATGATAGACCAGTGACCAGCTGTGTGTATTGAATATATCACATCATTACTATAGATATTACTAAATATAATGTTTAATTTGCACATGTGTTATATATATCACTTCCAATATACACTAGCCAGGGACTATACATTTCAAAATGGTTTGTTGCCCAAATACACAGCTCATTCTAAATTCTAGATTAGCTTATTTAGTCGTGGTTATTGAAATAACGGTTTTTCGTGATGTGCAAAGGAAGCCCTGGCCAATCCTGTTGCAAATTTCGATGGAAAGTACTGGAATAGTAGCATGAGTACTGAGTAGGTACAATTAGAGCAGCTTCGAAATTTACCTTAAATGACGTCACACTTATAACACCCATCTTTATACCCCTAAATCAGAACAAATATGCTCGGATCATTATTCAGATCGCTGATTTGACAAATGACTTAACATTTAACAATGTTATATGTCTGGAAACTATGTTATATGTCTTTATATGCAGCTGTTGAAGTAAGCGTATTGACTAGCTCGTCATTGCGCAGGAACTAGTAAGCTCATAGTTAAGCCGCCTCATTTTCTCGAAATCGTGAAAACGTCATTATCCATCAACTATAAAGCTGCTGAATCTGGACTGACTTTCGGGAAGTTGAACGGCCAGTGCATCAAATATAAGTTTCTCTAGATAAGCTAGTACTATACTAGTTAGTAGTTAGTTGCATTGCAGCCTGTGACTTGTCTCCGAGCAGTGAGGTGATGAATAAGTAAATAGACAAGAAACATACTACTACTGCCATCTAGTGCTTTAGTGCACTGTACTACCATTGCTATGTTCTGTACGAGACATAGCTCAGTACTTTTCGAGACATTGTTCAGTCCTTCTCTATAAGTAAAGAGAACTGAAGTTCGCGTACCCTTACAATATATAGTCCTTCCTAACTCATCTAAGTCTACTCAGCATCGAGTTTTGATCAACATTTTCGACATTGGTTACTGGATAATGGTGCACGTGCGTCCAGGAATCTCAAGTATTTCACACTCGACCTTCCCTCCAGCTCTTGACAAATTTGGAGACGAGATTAGCTGTGTGCACGGGAAGGGCCTCGCCATTTTTAGAAATCGTTCATAAGATTTCCTCCTGCAGGAATGTGGAAGATCACATGCACACATATCTTAAAATTTGACATGTAACAAATTAAATTTGTCACTGAAATTTCATGCTTTACTTCAGAACTCCGCCCCTATACCTGCACTATATTCACATTTTGGCAACTAAGTAAAATCAAGATTTTGGCAATTCTACCCCCCTCCCCCGGCTCCCCCACCTCTTTGGCAGAAATTTTAAAGTCTACTTTAACTAGGCTTCAAGATATTAGAGGATTTTTATAGTAACCAGTTTAAAGTGAATTCAGTTATAGAATGTAGCTTTAATTTTGTAGTTTTAATTTTGTAGTTTTAATTTTGTTATATACCTAAGAAATTTTGCGGAATTGGGAAACTTTAAGGGCAAAGTGGGAAAAAATTTGGACAAAAATTCATTAAGCGTAATCATGGCCGGTCCCGTAATAAAGTGTAATTGATTCAAAAACCCCCCTC
>JH152692.1:443211-462195 GCA_000226015.1 Mnemiopsis leidyi | reverse complement strand
AGCAGCTTGCATGCTCTCCTGACGTTTCGCTAGATTGTTACATGTTAGACGGATATCATCTCGTCAACTGCTACGCAGCCACCTCAGCTCTGGTGGCGCGCTTGTAGGTTGATATGTTGTATGTGATAATCTACTGTCGCGGCCATCACGCGCTGTCACGCATTTCTGGCCTGGCGAAGAAATTCTAGACGCGCATATCATCGCCCGTTGAATGGCGCGCGCGAAAGGGCTCTGGTTAGAGCATTGTCTGACTTTGTCTTTGTACTGACGAGATTTGCTACACGTTGCATAGCCCTGCTGCCGCGAAGCGGCAGCCTCCGGCGCGCGCGAAGGGTCACAACGTGAGACAAGACGAGATGACATCCGTCTAACGTTCTAACGAAACTGCGAGCCGCGCACGGGTCGGTTAACACCTCGACAAACTTTGTCCGGCCCTCATTCGAAGCGAATAGAGGAGAATAAAATGACGGGAGGGTGCGCGCTTGTACAAAACAAAGTCAGACAACTACCCGAGACATAGTCTTAACTAAGCAGGTGCAATTTTAGTTTTGCACTTTCTAGTTTTGTGTTACTTTTTTAGCAACTGTGATTGAAAATCTCAAGATATCGTCAAAAGTATACATAGACTTTGAGTTAGAGCAAATAGTATTGTAATTTATCAAAATCAATGCAAATCATCCCATAATACAATTACATTAATACAAGTACAACACTTGCCATCGCCAAAATAAAAAGTGGATGACCTTAACGAGATGATATCGGTCTAAATCGAACGTATAACGAAACTCTCGTTCCTTTTCAGTTAAAAAAATTAGATTTACAATCGACCCTTTTAATCACCTATATACTTATACTAATAGTAGTCCTCGTGTGCTTCTGCGATTATCAAACAAAACAGTCATGTGATCGTTCTCGATTTTTTGTCAACAGATAATACAGTAAAATATCGATTTACCGTGCATTGGCCCTATCCCCGATTCCGTGTCCATCGATTAACCGTGCCCTTTCCGGTTCCCTTCCCTTGAGAGGCCCGGTAATGGAGGTTTTATTGTATATTCTTCGGATCTCATAAGTGCACGTGGATTACGAAGGTTGCTTCAACTTTACGGGTGAAGCTGGTCATTCACTTGTGGAAAGAAAAGAAACATTTACAACCGTATTCGATAAAAAAGCTGTAAAACTAAAACCTTTCTAAGCATTAAGAAGTTATCACACCCATGCAATTAAAATTCAATATAATTTTATGATAAAACTCGTTGCTATAAATATAATCGCCGTGGAAAAAATATCAAATCCATCAGTATCAGTATCACTACCAAACGTGATAATGATATGACTATTTCTTTGATAATGAACGCTTAAAGGAGTTTCTTGAAATCGAATTCTTCTTGAACATATTCTGAAAGTTTTTCCACTGATTTCCAGACATGACACTCCTCAACTTTTCCTCCGCAGGTCCACTCCCTGCCATCTCCTCGCCCTCCTCACCACTGTTACCGCTAATCGTGCTCTCAGAGTCACTGAGCTCTCTGTTAGACTCACCATCATCCCTCCCGGAGGTAACAGAACAGGAAGACTGGCTGGAGGTGGAGGTGGGAGGAGACTCGCTCCCACACTCGCTCGTTCTCCCAGACTTACTGTCGTACCCGGAAGTGACTGTACCGGTCCTGCTGCGCTGTCCGAAGTTGAAGAACGACTTTCTCCCCAGGTTGTCCACGTTTGATTCGTTCTGATAGTGAACCGAGTTCCACTGGTCGATGTCGATATCGGTTTCGTCAAAGTCACAGAGAACTTCCTCATTTAGCAAGTTGTAACAGTACGAGCAGATTCGGACTGGCGTTTCATAGCCGTAAACTGGAATCGGTAACCTGAAAAGATGTAATTTCAAATAAAATGATTAAAATGTGTCACAACTCACAATATATCAGTTGTACAATAAAAGTTGACAAAACAAGAAGAGTACACAAATTACACGAGGTACTGTAGAATCTTTATCTAGCCCATCCTTGTTATCCTTGTTATTTTAACTATAAGTAAATCTTTCCACTAACACAGCAGTCATCATCTAAAGTACGTACCCTCTTGGCATCTTCACTAGATCAGGATAGACAAAATTAATCAAACCTACTAGTACTACCAACAGTTGAAAAACAAGATTCATGTATCTCGATTCTTCGATTCTAACTTTACCTCTTGTTGGAACAGTCGTAACAGAATACCCGACCACAACATCTACAATGGTGCTGAGAGTAGCCGTCCCGGAAAACTTTCTTACATTCCGGGTCGGCACACTTCCTGGTCACACTCTTGGGAACCCAACACAGCTTGTATTTCTTGTTCAGTTGCAGCACTTCTTGTAGTGCCTGCACAAGTTACTTTGTCAGTAGAGTTTTTTGCATCGCAGTCGGCACAATAAAATTGCGGTATCTTAGCTGCTAAGTCGACCATTTAGCCGCCTTATTTCGGTGGGACTGGGAAGACAAAGTGGGTAAATCTTATCATTCTTAATTCTTGAAGCACCATTGCGATTATCATATAAAAGTGATTAGAATCAAGGGTGAGAATGAGTGACAACTGTGTACACCTTCATGCAACGTCGATAATTACACAAAGCGACAGGTGCAGCTAATCTAGTACATACTGATCTGATGCAAACAATGACATTGACTTTTACATCACGTGCGATATGCTGAATAATTATGCTACGTAGTTTATCCCGACTGACCCGGTTCCTTTCCTCCACTATCACCTTTGAGGCCTCCAAATCTTGTCCAAGTTTTCGGACAGCGTCACGTAAGTTAGTTATTGTGTTGACGTGCTGCCTATTCAATTTTAATACCTCGTGGTTGACTGCAAGTACTTCACTCAATGCCTAAACAGAAATCTGATCTCACTCATTTAATAATGATGGATTTGTTAACGGCATCATATGTGGCGACTTTCTTCATTGCTGACATATCATGTGAAGATTTGAAGATTTAAGTAGGCTCATAAAATCATTCTTATGTGTCGAAAATGAGCGTATTCGTTAAGTTTCCTTACTGAACGTTAAGCATAATTTTATTCTGTTTGACAGACCTTATTAGAACTTTTTTCCAGAGCACTTAGCTGCTGTTTTGTTTCTTGCCAACGTTTCTGTAGCTGATTTATAAATCGCACATAATTAGAGTTCAACTGTTCACTCTCAAGAAGAGCTGACTCGCAGAGAAACATTTCATTGAGCGTTTTCTCGCGGGAAATCGCCTCATTTAACGCATCTTCCAACGCTTCAAATAGACCCTAGACAATGATAATACTACGTAAGTCAAGAGCCCTCAAATACAAGTCATCGGCAAAGGTTAGTTTTTCATGAATATCGTCTCGGCTAATGTTGGACCAGCGAGGGAGAAGCTGCGGGTCAGTTGGGAAGAATAAAACAAAACCTGTCTTGAGTCTTCTTCCCGGTCCTTAGCTTCAGATAGATCCTTCTCCAGGATGTTGACGGTGTTGTTGTAATAGTCGTTTAGTTGGAGAAGTGCGGTTGTCTTGTTCTCTTTTTCCTCCGACAATATCACTTCTAACCTATGATTTAGTCAATAGTAACTTGGTAAGAAGTTCTGTATTCCGCAACGGCTTCTCTTAACATTAAACTTAAGTAAAATTACTTTGAAAACGTATCAGGAACCTGCTCAGACAAAGAGCAAACTCTTGAAAAAGTTCGTACGTGGTCAAATTTTGATCTTGTTGAAATTGCACCACTTAATTTTGCAGACTACATTTAAGCTATGTCTATAAACAAATACCAATATACCATGATATAGGTTACAAATATCGAGCGTTAGATTTATTTTTCAATTACCTCTCAGTATCAGCTTTGTGCTGTTCAGAAGTAATTGCCACCTCCTCTCTGAGCGCCTGTATCTCCTCTTTGAGACGGGTTATCTTCTCATTATTATCAGCCACTGTCTTTTTTAACTTGTACGGGTCACAACCCTCGTTCACCAACCCTCCTCGGTCCTTTAGCGACCTGAAACAAGGTCAGGTAATATATGACCTACATTCAAGCTTACATACTTACATCTTAACATGAACTACAAATCAATCACTTTTTACTACTGAGGTATTGATAGCTGAGTAGGTGCTAGTAGGGATGAAAGTAACACACAATTGGTTTCATTCGCTGTTTTAAGAATTTTTTGAACCTGGTAACCAAATGATAACATGAGTCATTCACTTAAATGATTAAAGAATATTGTTACAACTACTCTTTGATAAAACCAGGTCAATATTAAAAAGTTGAAGGTTCTAGTTACATTAGATCAATCTATATTGATACTCAATATTGTATCGTAGAAGTATTGTACTACAATTTTGTACGGCATTTTTGTATAAGGTTGCTGAATGCTGCATACATCGAATTATGACTGCACTGAGACTTATTAATATTGTTGACTAGTCCATAATGTTGTTCTATACTCAACTTTCCTTTCTCGTGGAGTGTAAAATAGGAACTACTTTCTTACTTTACACTTCGTAAACTGGATTGTTGTAAAACAACACTGTAATGACGGTAGGTAGTCCTCCAGTGCTTATAGTCAGGTAGTCTTATAGTCAAGTAGTCTTATAGTCAGGTATTCTTATAGTCAGGTAGACTTATAGTCAGGTAGTTTTATAGTCAAGTAGTCCTGTAGTATGGTACTCATATAATCAGGTAGTCTTAATCCTAAAATCAGGTTATCCTATGATTAGGTCTTATGTCGCTTTTAAAATGAAGATACTGCTACAGAATGATATTCGGGACACGCATTGAAACTTGAAAATCGGTCAAGGGTAAAGACAGGCAAATACACGTACACTGATGAGATCAAGTAAATAAACAAAAGTCGAAAATTGTAAATGTTGCCATTACTCCAGGATTAACAAAACTTTGCAAAGGAAGATTATATTCATTATGAAACCCAATATTTATATAACAAGGTACATGTACTCGATTATCCAGCTGTTGTACTTGTCAATGTGACCCGTACCTTGGTGCCGATCGTTACATAGGAATTGATTTACCTGCACGAAAGAGAAATCTTGGGACTTGGATCGTAATACCTACCAACTAACCTACTATTTTTACTTTTATAGGTTTGACTTACAGCTACGTTTTTTATAGGTTTACTTTCTTTCTTATTTGAATTTTTTACAACATGTATACACATGCAATGTTATACTTAAAGCGCTATATTATTGTAAATTACACTTACACACTACGAGGAGGCCTTCAGATCAGCCCGTGTTGGAATATATCCCTTTGTCTTAATTCACTTTATGATGTCGCAATAGTTATATATACTTATTTACAGCTCGTTATTCTTCAACACTTCAAGTCGAACCGTATCATTTACGATCCATTATTTCAATGGCATTACATACATCTATATATGGTAAAATTTAGTCCTCATTGCCAGGAAGTACTCGACTGAAAAATCTTGTTCAATAAAATTATTACTTTATTATATCATATATTATCATTTCAATTATTTTCAAGTAATAATTATTATAATTTGATAGTTAAGTTTGTGCTGAAAATTCAAGTTGAACTGTCTATAAAAAACATTACTGGAACATGATTTTATCTGCATCTTCCTAAGTAACACCTGAACAAGCCACATCTAGGGACAATCAGACTGCCTTTAAAATTTTCATCAACAAGCATAAAAGTATAAAAGTATAAAGCATATCTTTATCCACTTTTATTTCGTTTGTTCTTTTTTCATGTTTGCATTCTAATAGTTCTTGATGACTCCGGAAGTTTATCTTATATTAAATTACAAGCTACTGTGCGAACAGTAAGCTAAGCTAAATTGATTGATAACACATCAGTACAAACTTCTAGTACAGAATGAAGCACGCATGCGCCATGAGGTGATAAGATGCTAAGATATTGAGTTTTAACAAATCAAGTGCAATAACACGACAAGTGCAATACACGAATGATGTGAGCGCTAGGATAAGAGGTCTGTGCAACCAGGAGTTCATCAGAAACTCTATGTACAAAGAGTGAAGTAAATGTCTGATCGATGAAATCTTCCTACAAGAAGCTGATATGGCAGAACTTCCAATAATAGATATTTACAAATTTAGAAGCAGTGTTATCTCAATATCAAGTTTCACTACAAAACACATGATGCTGAAACAACAGAAAGTAACCTGAAGCTAAAATATTTGATCTGCTTCCTCAACTACACAAGCTAGTATATGGGCCTTGTTAGTGAGATGTCGGGTATTTGTGTTACTAGGGTTTAAAGTGATATCAGTCTTACCTGTAGTTGATAGATTTGTTGCGGTTAACTTTGTTGTTTTGTTTCTTCTCGAAAGGGTTGAGACACTTAATCTTGGAGACGATGTAGCGGAGACAAGCGGAGACGTCGTCAGGGAGGTCTAGCTTCGTGTTCAGACACCTGCGAGGGGGTCGAATTATTGAATTAGATACCGATCTACATTGCTGACAACGATTAGAGGTTGTCAGATGAAACTGTTTTTTTCAGAGTGAAACTTGCTTAAACTAATTCATTGGTTTCAATAGGCCTTGCGTTAAGTTAAGTATAAGATAAAATTTTGCGTTAAGTTAAGTATAAGATAGAAAATATTGCGTTAAGTATAAGATATAAAATTTTGCGTTAAGTTCAGTATAAAGTAGAAAATATTGCGTAAAGTATAACATTTAAAATATTGCGTTAAGTTAAGTTTAAGATAGAAAATGTTATCATGCTAACTTGAGTATGATGTATAACTATAAGATAGAAAATGTTATCATGCTAACTTGAGTATGATAGCACTGCTGTCTCTGAACATGGTAGGCTCGAGTAGTGTCTGCAGTTCGAAGTTGTCAGTTTGTAGGGATATTGCCAGCGCAGTTTCTCGCTTGTTGTTCATCAGGAATGTGTTAATCCCGCCGCTCACCAGCATGTCACATAGTTGACCTGACGATGATGATATGTGTAACTGTTAAGAAATGCCAATAAAGACTTCTATCAATACTAACTTGAACTTTGAGAAATATGGAGAAGTACAGATGCAGACATCTTGGTAGGCTTGAGCAATGTATGGCGACAGACTGGCGACAGGGCGACTTAAAGAACTATCACGAAAGGTGGAGATAGTAGATGTAAAATTAAGCTGTAGTAGTCTACACATCAGACGTTTTCCTTGGATTTGTATAGCCAACCCCGTGATTTCCACAACTGCTAGGATAAAGCATTGACGATAACAACGCATCCCAGTAACCTACGACTTCTTCAGTTGCTTTTGGTTTACCCGATCTAGGTTTTCCCAGGTAAGTTGACCTGAGAACGGTATCTCGATATCTCAATGCAAATGCTCAAATGCCGCTTATACACATTGAGAGTTTGAGAGTTTATTCTCTGGAATTGTTTCAGATATAATACTATCCACACTGTGCATTTTATTTCTGCACTAACTAAAATGCACATCCGCTTTCAGTCGAAATAACGACACTAATTTTACAAGCGGTGCTCAGGCAGTAATTCGGTCAGGTCGATGTTATGAAGGAATATCAGTATATCACCTCCTGTTTAGACTAGCTGCTGTGTTGAGGAGGAGCTCCAGTTTGCTAGTTAAAGCGTGTTAAAAACCGTACTTAGTTTTGTAGTTTACATGCTGAATCTAACTTCATGCTGAAGTTGACTAAAATTAGCGACATTGCTGATTGCAATTGTATTTTACAGGAGTTAAACATTTAATATCATGTTGAGTTTGTTCATGATGTGCACAATAAGCTGCGACAAAAACCCAATATCTGTGAAGTTATTTAAGTTGTTTAAGTTGTTATTTAAGTTGTTTAATACCAATAAATGTGGTTTATTCGGAAACACGACCTGCACACTGCACAGGCACTAGGCAGTAGTCTGTAACTTCTATATAGTTCTTCAGAAGTATACAAACTGCTTAAATCATATTCATACATTGAATATGATGGCTGAGGCAGGAGAGACATCTGGATTGTTGTATTTTCGTTTAGAACCTCTCAGAAATTGTCTGACAATTAGATATTCGGGTCACATGATATGGCTTCTGCACGCCTCTAACTCCAAGTGCATCTAACATGTCACCCATCATGTGAATATTGAACAGGCCACCACAAAACCACCGTTTATCATGTCCCATATCAAGTGTTATGTACAAATGAGTTGTTAACTGTCTCCATTAGCGAAACAATCATAAACTAGTTTAGAGCAAGTCCTGTCCCGAACCTAAAATGAGTTGCAAACCGTTATCACCGAGATTCAACCATAACAGTTGGAGTATTTAGGGAGATTGCAAATTAGGAAATAATGATTGTAAGTTTCTGGTTTGTTGTAATGCTGCATTTCTCACGCTTATTCTTGCAGACAAAGTAAAAATAAATTTGTCTAGCTTCCTCCCCTGATTTTTGGTCAGATTTCAGGGTATGGTTCATCTTATCTGTGCCCCATGTAATAAAAAGTCGCCTAAGTCAGTGGCGGCTTGTAGGCCTTGAATTTTCAAAGCTTCAAGAAATTAAATATGTAATTCAATTTAAGTAAGGCTGGAGGTTGAGCCTTTGAGTTTACTTATTCGAAATTCAGACATACTAACTTGTGACTTGCTACACGTTTACCAGTACTTGCAGTACAGTCATACAGATGCTATAGAGTCAGAACTAGTGAGTCTTACATGTACCGGCGGTCCTTACAAGTTTTCATCTTACAGGCGACCATGTTACGGTATGTACTACATTTCCTGGTTCTCCTTCCCTTGTGTTCCTCATCCGTGACAGTCCCAACTCTGCAGCTCTTCCAAAACACATTGCGACGATGGGGGATAAAACCTTTTAGTAAACAAGACCGAATGTTAGTTTAGCTTATCAAATGATTATATTTGCATCGTTATCAAATTTCCAGAGAGTTTACCTCTAAATTCTTTCCGAGTTCGACTATTTTACCGCATATAAAAACGATAATATGGACAGTGAAAGGTGGAATAGATTCCTGAAAGCAAAAAACGCGGTAGAGCAGACAACAACAGACATTATTCTAGAGAGTCTGAATATGTTTACTGTTCTGGTAAGTACCTTGTTGGGGGGGGGGGTGGTTGTAGCCATTACACCCGTTTAATCAGTACAGCACTAAAGCGGGTTGGAATTAATGCTCGGTTAAATCTTAAAATACCTTAAGAATGAGGATGGTTCCAAGCTGACATATAACATTCCCCCAGAACGATGAGGAGTTCGAGACAAGAGCTGCACCATTCTTCAGAGGGGCCAACATAACGGAACTGTTTCATCATATTTCTTCAAATGGAGGGAGGAAAATTCCAAGCAGGAGAAAACGATCTTTACCAGAAACCTTCGATTTTTGGGAAAAGGAAGTAGGGCTGAGTACTCCTCGAGATCAGGCAGCCTGTGGTAGTTGCTGGAGCTTTCCAAATGTAAGTCATGGGGATATTTGCATCTTCCAATTGTGCCCTTTGTTTATTGTACTAATAAAACTGATATAACAATATTTTAGCCCACATAACTTTCTTCGCACATCTGCATTTGCCATTTAAGTAAGCATGAGGCCCCATACTTTCAAGGTTGGGACGATGGAAGCATTAAACAAGCACCTAACTGGAGACGACACTGAGTTCTCGGAACAATATTTCGTGGATTGTACTTTCACTTACTCTGGCTGTGCAGGGGGAACTGCTAATGAGGGATACAAGCTGACTTTGATGAGACAATACATGCTTTCTGCTGCAGACTGGCCTTATACCGCTGATTGTACGTCTTCAAAATGTGTAATAATATGGATTTTATCGATTAACTTTAGTATAAATTTCATAACAGCTCTAGCTTCAACATTTTGATAAAATTGTCGCTAAACAGATCAACCGTGTCCGTTCTCCGACGATATAGCAAGCTTTAAGAAAAACGCCCTCGACAAGATCTGGATACAGGACTTTGTACCCCTGGGAAAGAACGAAGCCAGTGTGATCGAGGGATTGCTAATTTCGCCGGTTGCATTTGGAGCGTACATCAGCGACAACATCTTTGGCTATTCAGGAGGTTAATGTTTAATTTTCATTGATTTTTCTCGCCTTTATACAAAAACTCGCCGTTCTTTCTTTCCTTGATCACGTGATCGACTCGTTTAGTTACCGACGGTTTGTTCAGGGACCTACAGTGATTCATTGTGTGCGACTCAGGCAACACCTCACGCGATGCTGCTTGTTGGGTACAACGAGAAGACACTTCGTGTCAAAGCCAGGTAGGATGATAAGGATTGCTAATAACTGCAACCACAAAGCCTCAAACCCAGCTTTATTTACGAATTAAACACATTTTACGGGTCAGCTCAAGTAGCTGAATACATTGAAATTCACTCCCAAAATTATGAGCCAACAAGGAGAATTGCCTGCTTTGTGGATTGTTTCCTTGCGAGCTTCATAACATCGTTTTCGTACGTCAGAATGTAATTATTGCTTCAACAAAACTGTTTTAAATCTGTCATAATCATAATAATATCGACAAGTTACGGAACGATATTTGGGGACTACGGGTACATCAATTACAAACGAGACGGAAACCTGGATAGCTGCAGGTTCTTCGACACTGCTTTCTCACTCACTGCTACCTATAGGCGGGGTTAGTATACAGGCTTGTTGGAGTTGGGTAGGCAGTAGGCACTGTTACAGTTGTTCTCTGTTTTGAAGCAGTAATTTGGGTAATAAGACCAAGATCTATTATATAGAGCTTGCCGGGTTCATTTAATAGCATCAAAACGTCATTACAAGACCAACTAGCGTACCCATGATCACGATCTAAACTAAAATACAATATCGAGAGAAAATACTAGGAACCTACCCCATATTCAGATGTTGAGTACGAGTATTGCAATGGAGGGAAGGTTGGGAACTACATTGATTGTAGAAACTCCTGTAGAGCCATGAACACAGCCACCAAATCTGGGTGGGACTTAGCCACGATCCCTACGAGGTATCACAACGAGTTGATTGTACAGAAACTAGCTGCCGACTACCCTGGAGTCAAGAGAAATGACAGTTTTAACTACTTGTGGATTGGTTTAGTGTGAGTACTTAATGACTGTCTCGCTAGCGGCTAGTGTAACGTCATAATAATTATATTCGACTGTTTAATGGCATTATAAATGTTGTCGCCAAAGCCCAAATTTCTAACAAAATCATCGTGACACAAAGCAGGATTTGGAATTCGATAAAAAACATTTCGATTAAATTTTCGATAAAAATACTTCACTCACAGGGACGAAGAAAAGGACCAGAGTTACGAGTGGCTGGACATCTTTACTCCAGTAAACTACGTTAACATTAGCGGGGAAGATTTGGACAATAAGTACGGGATGATTAATAAAAATACCGGGAGATGGATTACCAAGAATTCGCTCACATATCCAGCACGAGGTCTCTGCAGCAGGGCAAGTAAGTAATTACTACTTCAAGTCACAAGGTTGATAATCTAAACGTTAGAATTTACCATTTTGAATTCGTTTGTACGGGACGCCAGAATTCTCTTTTCAGTATCATGTGACATCGTTACACTTACTCGAAATTGATTTGTCGTATCTGGATTTTCATTGTTTGTTCATGATCTCATGAAGAAAAAGAATTACCAACTCATCCCCAAAAATTCTGACGTACATTTTAAAACTATTCGTAAAAATCCCGAACTATCTGTTTTAAAAGTAGGACAACAAGAGAGATTTATGCCGACATTCCATGTATTTTCAGTGAACTGCTGGAACATAGAGAATGCGACAAAGAATGCGACAGTTACATTTAGTAAAGCAGATTTAACCGAGGGTACTGTAGCTACTGTAAAGTGTGAAAACGGACTTCTAGTCATGGGTGCAAACAAACTGAAGTGTGTCGGTGGACAGTGGGACAAATCTCTTCCCACCTGCAGTATCGGAGGTAAAGCACTAACGCTATTAGTAATGGAAATTGTCTTTGAAACATCTACATTGTAATGCTAAATCTATAAAACTTAAACTAACCCATAACCCAAACAGGGCACTGTACGTATAAAGGGGAAGGAGGAACACGAGCTATAATCTCTCCAGACAAACTGGACTTCAAACACGGAGAAGAATTAACTGTCGCATGCTTAGATGATAAAACAACAAAACACACTTGTAGTGACGGGGTGTTTCTTCCTGATATAACGAAGTGTCCGGATACAATTTCCAGCTCCGTTGTATCAGAACTGTCGACAGTTGTCGCTGTAGTGTCAGGATTGTTTATAATGACTGTCATCTGAGAAGAAATTGTACGACTACGAGCGCGACTGGTCAATAAATCGAAATTAATCTTTAATCGAGCCGCAAGATGATACAAATTTAAAGGAGATTTCAGATGGCAAATGTAAGATCTTGAACGGAACAATTGGCTGAAATTGAAAATGAGTAGAAATTGTCCATTGGATATTGATCCTGATTATCAATTCGGTAATCGGCTTTAATAGAGTGGGACGTTAATGTTATTTTGAATTTGATAAAAGTTTGATATATCATTTTTAAAACTTGTCATATTTTTTAACACTTGTCGGGGTCCGGGATGGATGATTATCATTAGCAAAGCCAAATTTGGGCATATGACAATGAATAAGAAATAATAATATAGATTACTATTAACTATTTACTCATTACATTTACACGCCGAAGTGACTATTGTCTGCAAATCACACTATCACAGACTACGGCCCGGATCACGAAACAAAAAGGAAAACTATAATTATGAGAGTATGGCGCGGCGCGGCGTGTGAACAGGCCACTGACCAAACACGTCACACGTGCTGCATATATGATGCAGGCCGCGCGCTCAACTCGCATTTATCTATTCGATACGCTATATTGGTCGTGCAATTTGCATTGTGCATGGCGATTAAATTGTTTTCCGATTGCAATCGTGCGTTTACCGTGTCCTGCATTTTACGTGAGGAACGTAACGCTTCCTAGTTGTTCTTGATATCATATATGTAAATTGTGCCGTAAAATTTAATAAATTGTTTTACTTAATAAATTGTTTTACTGTTGTTTATCGTGTCGTATATGTTGTCGAATATAAGTATTATTAATTATAAGACGAACAAGTATGAACTATGAAGATTTAACTAGAAGCAATAAGAAGCATGAAAAATAAAAATGCTGCCGTACTTTTATCAACTTTTAGTTTTTAGCTGACATTTCTCCGTATAACCCATAACTCATAACTGCCATCATACTCCTAAGTCCTTCATTCTCTTGCAGTTGCAATTAAATAATAAGATATACACTAAGAAGATCTAAATTTAAAATTATCTAATAGTCACATAATGATAATGAAAGGACTAAGATTATCTTTCAGCTTAATAAGGAATGTAATTGTACGGCAAAATATAAGTATCTAAACAAAAATTCGAACCGTTGCGCCACTCGCTTTCAATTCAAATCTATTTTTTTGTTTTTAACTCTTAAAGTTTAACGATTGTATATATTCGGCAACAGAATATTTAAAATGTTAACCGTTACTTGATATTCAGTATGCCAAACAATAAATGCCTACTTTTGTTCACTGACATGACAGACCCGCAGAGTATGTAGTTTTGATTGCAAATTTGAAAAGGAGGGAAAATTGACATTTGCAATAAGTTTTCTCTTACTCTCGTACAGTGGAAGTAGTCAGTTGGCTCGGCAGTTGGCTTTCAGTTTGACTACATTACGAAGCATTGTTCATGTTGCGACTGACGCCTTATAATTATGAATGAATATTGCGCTGGAGATCAGTTTATACTATAATATGGTTTGTTGATTCTATTTCTATACTACTAGCCAAAACCCGCAGCAGAAACTTCTCTCTTCTCTCTTCTCTCTTCTCTCTTCTCTCTTCTTTCTTCTCTCTTCTCTCCCATTTACCTACATTTTAATCTCCACCGTCCTCTATTATCTATATGACAGTCAATTCACAATAAGATTGAAAAAGATATTTGCTTTACTCATCACTATCAGCTTCTATATGATCTTCTCATTAATTTCAGATCATTTTAATCCAAAAATTTAATCTTGCATTAACAAGTAAACTTCACAGTCACGGGCATTATGACGTTGCGAATAAAGCTTAATATCCTGATTCTTCTTCCTTTCTGCTTCTCTTCCCAATCCCATGTGACAATCCCAACTCAACAGCTTTTCCAGAACACATTGCGACGATGGGGAATCGAACCTTCCAGTAAACAAGACCGAATGTAAGAATTAATTATTGCTTCAATTTATTGTTACGTCTCGAAAGTTGAACTTATAATTTTCAGCTATACAATATTTAATAATCGTTAAGTGTAAATTTCTCTTACGTGTTTCCTTGCTTAATATCACATAATTAGAAAAGACGTATTGATCCACATATCTTCAACCGATTCAACCAATTTCCTACAGGGAAAGGTGGACCCGTTTTCTAAAATCTGTAATATCTGTAGAATTGACGACAAAGGGCGTGAAGCTAGAAAGTTTAAATAAGTTTACCGTAATGGTAAGCAGGTTGTGATAAAACAATTTGTGACTATCAAATAAGTTTGATAATTGCACTGTTATAGAATATTGATAGCAGTAGCAACAATGGAAAGCTTTAAATTACACTCAATTTAAAGAAAGATTTTAGAATTTTGGTGATTAAGAAATTGAGACAATTATATTGTAACGCTTATTGATATTCCTGCAGATAATGATATAAATTCTTAGTCCTACCGTCTTATAGAACGACATAGAGTTTGAGACGAGAGTCAGACCGCTGATGAGACGATACAACGTGACAGAACCTTTTCAAGAAACCCTACAAGCAACAACATCTGCAAAGACTAACTCTAAGAGTAGGAAAAAACGATCACTCCCTGCAACCTTCGACTACTGGGAAAATGAAGTCGGTCTAAGTACACCACGTGATCAGTTGTACTGTGGCAGTTGCTGGAGCTTCACAAACGTAGAAAATTTAGATTAACCGTATAACTTTCTCCGTCAAATTCTGTCGCGTTGTTTCAGTGCCCAATGGGAATAATTGAATCTGAAATCAGACTAGATGACTAAGATCTTCAGTCGGACAGTATGAGTAATTTGAAATATTAATATATAAGTTCTCTGCAAGTGCAATGAAACGTATATATCAGAAACATGATTTCAGGTGGGCTCGTTAGAAGCCGTGAACAAAGCGCTGACGGGAGATGATACTGAATTCTCGGAGCAGTACTTCGTTGACTGTACATTTGACTACTCGGGTTGCGGTGGCGGTAAGATTACCGATGGATACAGACTGACGATGACGAGGCAGTATCTTCTGTCTGCTTCCGACTATCCTTACACCGGAGAATGTTAGTTCAACATTCATCTGTACTTGTAATTGTTACACCTGTACCAGGCTTTTTCAGTTGTACTGAGTCTGAAGGGATAGATAACACTCCAATAATAACAGGGAAAATTATCAATTACTTTCGCACTGAAATGGATTCCGTTTTCAATAGTAACTAGTTATAGTAACTACTAAATAATGAAGCTGCCAATAAAGACGAAGTTCAATATGCAATAGCCGTAAAACCATGCAGTGCGTCTGTTTTCTGATCTACTGCAGTAGACTATAAGCTTGCATTCTACGGATTGCCTGTTTTTAATCACATGCTGAAATCTATCTGTTAAGAATCTGTTTAATATTGGCAGCATGTGTTCTGATTCTAGTCCTCAGATACGCCTTGTGAGTTCACTGAAGACATAGCGAACTTTGAGAACAACGCCATGAACAAGATTTGGGTACAAGACTGGATAAAGCTTGATCAGGATGAGGCCAGTATGCTAGAGGGATTGCTGACTTCTCCTGTTGCATTTGGAACTCGTGTCAGTGACCACATATTCTCTTATTCAGGAGGTAGGATTTAGTTACTAGTAACTAGTTTAGTAATTAGTAACTAGTATAGAAGAGTCAAGTGTATATAGTATTATTCCTACAAAACCCATTTACAAAAGTCCCAAAACTGAAGGTGCTTACACTTTTGGATTTCTAAAAATTATATGGTAAGAGACTGCAGCAGATCTCTTGCGACTGCAGGTTCAATTATTATATTATCTCACCAGCTCACCTGAAAGGTGAATTTTTGGGGAAAAATGTTTGGCGAACCGCGAAATACTTGCTGCAGGTAGCTGCAACCGTAAACTAAAATCAAAAATTCCCACCAGGACTTTATCACGATCCGTATTGCGCTACAGATTACGATGACCATGCAATGATACTGGTTGGATATACAGAAACAACACTTCGTGTTAAAGCAAGGTATTCTTATAATACTTCTCCGGGCATAAAGTTGAAAAATTAGTTCTTTACTTTAAGACATTCTGTTTCAAAACAATAATTAATTCACATAACACGAATGATCAGTTACGGAAAAGATTATGGAGACAATGGTTACATGAACTACGCGCGTGGTGACGAAAATCTGGAACTGTGCCAATTTTACCACAAATCTTACACTGTCTTAGTTACTTACAGGCGAGGTAAGACTAGACAGCCCACCACTGAAAAAGTCGGCCCTGGCACACCTTGATTAATAGACGATGATTTACATATATGGGTTGATTAATAAAATCCCTCTTAGAATTTTCAGATAATCCTCATGATTTGATTCATAATGATAAATGATGATTTGAGAAATATTAAACATTAACTTTATTTCAACAACTTTGCTTATTAGAACTGGAATACGAATACTGCAACGGTGGTGGCGATGCAACCTACGAGGTGTGTAGAGCCTCGTGTCAAGCCATGAATACAGAGAACGAATCTGGCTGGGACCTAGCGATCATTCCCACGGAGTACCACAACGAGCAAATCATGGAGAAAATAGCAGTAGACTTTCCTTTTGAGGAATCACCATTTCGCTTGAATTTGTTTTGGATCGGCTTAATGTGAGTGCCCACTTTGGGGTCAACGTAATGCAAAATTTTAGCGCATATTATCTCTTAAATACATTAGATGTTCTATGATCTGTAGAAAATTATACATTCGATACATTATAAATATAATTACTAGCTGGATACCCGTCCTTAGGACAGGATATCCAGACCCCCTTTCGAGGAAGGGCCGTCACCTTTTAGGATCATCACCCTTAAGGAGCAACACCTTCAAGAAGCATATCGTCCTCATCTGACAACTGGAGTCATGCAATATTCAGAATTAACTGCCTATTTTTCCCCCGTTTTTGACACCTTCTTCTTCTTCTTCGTAGAGGGATGCGGCGCTTGAAAGAAGTAGCACCGCTGTGAGATAAGGCCGGGACGGCCTTGTGCTCTCTGCTTTTTGACACCACTTGAGGTCCGATTTTTGAGGCCTTAAAATGGTCATTTTTCGGTCAATTTTTTAGATTTTTCCTTTATCTAAAACACAATTTTGACACATTGGAATTACTAATACTCCAATTAAGTAAAATGTGATATCTCAAACCCTTTTTTGCCTATCGCTAGTCAACATAGAAATAGATAAATAAATAAATATCGCCCAGCTTTATACGTAGTGTTAGTAAGATATGATCTAAAATTCAATAATTGTTCATTAGTAGTAATACTATAGAGACGAAAATCAAGACGAAAACTTTGAGTGGTTGGACGGTTTCACGCCAGTCAACTACTTGAACATGACCAATGCTTACAAAGGGAACAAGTACGGTCTCCTATACAAAAAGAATGGGAGATGGGTAACCAAAAGTTCGGAAACTTATCAAGCTCGTGGACTCTGTAGTAGGCCTGGTGAGTGGTGAGGGACGGTATCAAGAAAAGTTTAAGTTCTTATCTTGATATCTTTTAACTTCTTCTTATAGTGAATACAACACTTGCATGATAAAAATAATTAAAACAATAATCAACATTATCTTCCTAAAGTGAACTGCTGGAACATAGAGAATGCGATAAAGAATGCGACAGTTACATTTAGTGAAGCGGATTTAACCGAGGGTAGTGGTACTGTAGCTACTGTAAAGTGTGAAAACGGACTACTAGTCATGGGAGCAAACAAACTGAAGTGTGTCGGTGGACAGTGGGATCAATCTCTTCCTAACTGCATCTCTGCTATAAAAGGTAAAATTTGTATAAAAACAAGGTTTGTACATCATAATTTTTGAATTTTGCAACAACAAAAGACACATAATTTTTTAATACTTTTAACACTACTTTCATACAAATAATTTGAGTGACAATGTCTAAGTGACAATGTCTAATAGTAGCTGAGGAAGAAGAAAATATTTATACAATAATTTTAGCTCGTTTCATTGCCTCCGCGAACGACACAATGAAAGTGTAACTGTCCCATACATAATTTTTCTTATCTTAATCATAAATAACATAAACTTATTTATGTTTTGATAACGATCAAGGTCCATGCACGCAAAAATCGAGATTAAATATGCTTAAGGCGAGTCTCTCGGTGATGGGCACATATGATTCTCAGATACTTTGCTATTTCAGAGAGCGGTTGGAATTTATAAAACAATAGTACAAATTTGCGACAGTAACATTAGTAATATATAGCAGATTTTACTGAGAGAACGGTAGCTACTGTAAACTGTACGAAAGGAGAACTAGTAGGCACAAGTATAAGAGATGGAAAGAATAGTTTACTGTCTTCACCGTCGGATAAGATCAACAACGCTTACAGGATGTTGGAAAGGGCTGTCGTGCTCATGTGACCGTAAATGATCCAACCCGAAAATTTCGGGCCGAAATTTAAGCTGAGATCATTGAATTTGAAATAAGCTTAGTTGTAGTGAACGGTCGATTTTGACGTACTGAACGCACGTACCGGTTATTTTGTAGCGAACGTTATTGAACGTTTGTGAACGTAAGACTAAGAGATCATCAAAATGAAAATTCGTGCCAATCTTCCAAGACATCGAGAAACGCGGGAAACAAGCTGACGTGACGTCTAAATGTCCAGAACGCGCGAAAATCTTCCAAGACA
>JH152692.1:395211-431290 GCA_000226015.1 Mnemiopsis leidyi | reverse complement strand
GCCTCGGGGGAGATGAGAGAAGCGTATCATGAAGCTGAATAGCTTAGCTGAGTGGCGCCATTGCTAGGAGGATAGAACGGGACAAGAAGCAATAGCATTATATTGGTGGATAAAAGTGGGGAGAGGGAGCGGAGAAAGAGTGATTTTTGTTGAAGTTGAACAGGAAAGACTAGTGAAAAAATACGATTAGATGATTGGAACTCAGAGGAGAACAGGCAAGAGAAAACGGGAAAGATTCAGAGTATGACACAGCCACTAAAAAGGCGAATGAACGAACATCAAGTTACTATTATCCTATTTATTGAACACTTTAGTCTTGGAGGTTTTTGAGCTATATCTCAAAAACAAGACATAAAAACCGTTTCATAATCTCAACATATAGTCTGATTATCAAATTACAAAAACCTACGATCGTGAAAAACTGAAATAGCTAATGATTCTTAGTCGTACCTTTAATGATAATTCGAAATTACAAAACAAAAGCAGGGTACTAGCTATAAGAATCAACTCAAACTTAGATGAACTGTTTACCAAAACTTAATGGTAAGTTTCGTCGCAAGAACGGTCTACATAAGCATATAAATTATAAGTACATATAAGGACATAACTAATACTATAAGTTTAAGTTTTAAAATGGGAACATGGCTCCTCTAGATGGCGGATGGCCGGTCACCAGATGTAACTTGAATGTCGCACATTATAAGCTAATGCACAGTCTGGGGCCCACACCTCTTTGCATCGTCACCAACTTTACCAGTACAAAAACTAGTCATGGTTCAAATTAAACAATGGTGGTTCAAAATGCAAAAAACACTTTAGCTACTTTAGTTAGCTAAGGTACAATTCATTCGTCGCAACATATTGGTGCTTATATTCCAGGTGGAGAACGTTTCATTTTAATTCTATAAATGTAACACAACTTGATGGACTACTTAAACCGGTGAAGTTTGTCAACTTCAAAAATTTTTGACCATGATCATGGTCAAAATTTCAAAATGACCATGGTCAAATGGTCAACAATTATGACCTTGTTAAAATTTCAATATTACTGTGGTCAAATGGTCAAAATATATGGCTATGATATTTGTCAAGATGGCAACCTGACTGTTGATTATGATCAAATAATGATAGCATGGTCAAATTTTTTTAACCATTACCAGAATAAGAAACTTCAATCCCACACTCATGTAATGTATTTGCCTTTTTTGACTTCTTCAACATTCAAAAATTCCGGATAATGATTTCCAACTCCAACAAATTTAGTAGCAGAGTTAATGCACATACCAGTGTCAGTATGAGCATGAATATCTGAAATCATTCTGTCATTCTGACACGAGGGCACAGCATTAGTACATGGAATTGGTTTCAACTACTCGCATTGTGATTAACCTAGTCTGACTGAGAGTGGGGAATACTGAATCAGTGAATCAATCTCTTACGGTGTTTGTCTAAACATCATGTACTCGGTGATGTTCATGTCTATTGTCTGTTCATGTCTATTGTACATTGTACAGATATTGTAATCCTTAGAAAATCGAATGTTTTCAGTTGATATATGGCGATGATGGACATTTCTCAAGTTCGGTTGCGTGTTAATTTTTTATGAAAAATCCCTCGGTCTAACTAGAACTTATGATTAACTTTAATTCATAATTCACAAGCCGTGTACGGGAATTAGCAGACAACATCGGTACATTAGCAACCTATTGTTTGATAATGTATAGTCAACGGCTAAGGGCCGACACGTAGTCCTGTTGAGATTAATATGATTGTACAAATGAGAATAGAATAAACATACCACAATACCACATCGTTTGCTGGAAAAATGCTTTTCTTATCGTTCATTTCTGAGCACTTAGTTTTCTAAATTATTTGATTCCGACTTCCGAGAATAATGTGCAATTATTTAAATCGTCAAAGCTTGCCGGCAGCAGATGTCAAAATCACCGATATTTCTGCTGACATTACTCCAGTGTTATTCGGGGATCACCGGTACGGTCACCATCCCCGCAAACAAACTCTTCCAGAATACATTAAAAAGATGGTCCATAGATATCAAAGACGCCGTGGATAGGAGGTCAGTTTTGTACAGTATTTTTCGTTGTATTCTTGTATTTCTTTTAATTTCTGGTTGGGGCCGTTTGTACAGCCTTCGACGAACATCCAATAAGGAGAAACTTCTCCGTCCTTCAAAGCTAGAGATAAGCTACCAGAACTACCATTTTTGTGATGTGCTTGAAGCTGTGTGACTATTTCAGAGAAAGGTGGGAACGCTTAGTGCGAGCAAAGAGAGCAGTAGAAAGAGCTACATCGGGTATAACGCTGGAGACTCTGAACCCCTTTACAGTCGCTGTAAGCTGCAAACACGTGTCACGTGATAAGCAGTAAGAGTTAGCTTACTAAGACTCTGAACCCCTTTACAGTCGCTGTAAGCTGCAAACACGTGATAAGCAGTAAGAGTTAGGGTACTGAGAAATCAATGAATATCGATGAAAGTCTATATTGGTATGATCATGTGGCTCTTATTCTGAGAATTAAATTGCGAGTGCAATATATTTCACGGAGATGGCCGTGGCTTCATATCAAATATCGCGATCATAATTTGTTAATTTAAAGGATCTTGCTTTATAGTATAAGTAACGGTGTATTCTTTCAGAATGACAAAGAGTACGAGCAAGTCGTAAAACCTCTTTTTAACGGAGTCAATACAACAGAGGCAGAGACAGAAAAACTTCTTAATGTGGAACCAGAGAGGATTTCAATGAAGAGGGTTAGACGATCTTTACCCCAACGGTTTGACTTTTGGGAAAAGGAAGTTGGGCTGAGTACTCCTCGAGATCAGGCAGCCTGTGGTAGTTGCTGGAGCTTTCCAAATGTAAGTAATGGGGATATTTGTCTTCCGGAACTTACACCTTTCATTTATCACTTAACAAACTGACAATAAAATACTGTATCCCACACTTCTATATTCACAGACCTTATGGCTGGAAAAACCCAGGTTGGGACGATGGAGGCATTAAACAAGCACCTAACTGGAGACGACACTGAGTTCTCGGAACAATATTTCGTGGATTGTACTTTCACTTACTCTGGCTGTGCAGGGGGAACTGCTAATGAGGGATACAAGCTGACTTTGATGAGACAATACATGCTTTCTGCTGCGGACTGGCCTTATACCGCTGATTGTAATATATGTTGTTGAGTATTTGAATTTTGATAAATTTGAATGTGGAATAAGATGCTATGGACCTTAGAGGAGGGTAGAAATTGGCCCACATGTCAGTCAATATGACATCTAAATCTACTTCTAAATTTACCAAAACTTCCGAAATCACAGACCAGCCCTGTAAATTCACGAAAGACATAGCAACGTTTAGGAGGAATGCTTTAAATAAGATCTGGATCCAGGACTATGTACCACTGTCAAAAAACGAAGAAGGGCTTCTTGAAGGACTGCTTACTTCCCCGGTATCATTTGGTACTCAGATCAGTGGTGACCTGTTTAGTTACTCAGGGGGTAAGTCCAGAACACTATAACAGTCTTTGTGTAGATAAACGGTGACTTAATGTTAAACTTACATGTCCATCGTTTTAGTCTGAACTATGTTATTCCAGTCAATATCCATTCTAACTTCATAAGTATCACATCACAGCACTGTTCAGGAGAATTTAGAGATACAAGCTGTGCGTCAAATCCCATACCACATGCTATGTTACTTGTAGGATACACCGAGAAAACACTTCGAGTCAAAGCTAGGTACAGTGCAAGTGCACTAAGCACGAGTCAGTTCAACTTCAACAAAAACTTAGCAATTAAAGAATTTAACCATGTCCCAAATTCGAGATGAAATCGTTGAATCAACTCTTTTACTCTTTAAGCTACGGAACAGCTTTTGGTGACTACGGGTACATAAACTACGTGCGAGGTGATAGAAGTCTTGAAAACTGCGGATTTTATAACAGCGCTTTCATGCTTCTTGCAACGTACAGACGAGGTGCAAGTCAGAAACTTTCAGTATTTTTTAATTCGCTTCTCTAGCATATTATAAAACTTGGTATAAACGCTTCAACACTTATTGGAGTAAATGCAGAATATAGCGAAAATGTCGAACGTTAAACCAAATGCGCTTAAATCAATAAACATTTTATCAGACGTAGAGTACGAATACTGCAACGAGGGACACCCGGCAACATACCAAGCCTGCAGAGACTCCTGCAAGGCAATGAACACAAAAACGAAGACAGGATGGGACTTAGCAGTGATTCCTACCAAATACCACGATCAGGTGGTGGTGGATAAACTCGCTGTAGATTACCCCGGCCTTCAGACGAGCGATAAATTTAGATTCTTCTGGATCGGATTGCAGTGAGTGTTTTTGTTACGGTTTATACCCGATCTAGAGTTTTCTACTTGAGAATTAGTAAAATTTGTACAAATACAAATCAACATCTTTCCAATTCTGAATTCATATCACGTTGATACTGCAAATAGGAACCAGGACAGGACAGAGACTTATACCTGGGTGGACGAGTTTACTCCAGCAAACTACTTGAACATATCCAGAAATGGGGCAGGAAACAGATACGGTCTGATCGATAAAACTCGGGCGAGTGGATTACAAAAAACTCGCTGAGTTTTGAAGCCAGGGGACTGTGCAGTCGGCCAGGTATTTCGGAGGATAGAAGTAGTCGTATAAGGTTCAAATATTAGCCATTTAATCGATTTGTTTATAATCCAAAATATGGGTATCTCATAAACCTTGAAAACAGTACTGTTGCAGTGAACTGCTGGAACATAGAGAATGCTATAAAGAATGCGACAGTTACATTTAGTAAAGCAGATTTAACCGAGGGTACTGTAGCTACTGTAAAGTGTGAAAACGGACTACTAGTGGGTGCAAACAAACTAAAATGTGTCGGTGGACAGTGGGACAAACCTCTTCCCACCTGCACTATCGGAGGTAAAATTATCTCATTTAAAAGAAGTTGTTTTTTGGTCGTTTTGAAATTTTTGTTAGTTGTTACAACATCTTTCCTCGGATCAAATAATCTAATAAACAAATATCAATTTGCTCACATGACTTCGAGTTCTATTGGATAAATAAAACTAAAAAATTTCCTTAGATTCTAAAGATAACTCCTGTGCGGTTGTTAAGTCGGATATCCTTATTGTTAACCCATCGGAGGAGAAAGTTATTTTGGAAGGCGAGAAACTGACAGTGATTTGCAAAAATAGTAAAGAAACGAGTCAGATTCTAACGTGCACTAAAGGAGTATTCCACCCAGCTTTTGTCCCAAAAAAACTGTGTTTAACTTATTCGAGTTCTTCAATTAAAGTTGGAGGAAATATCATGATTAATTTGGTATTCCTTGTAGCCCTGGTAGGAGTTTTATAAGAAACAGTTACCATAAAGAACTTCATTTAGTTACGATTCATGCAGCTTTAGTTGGTTCGAATATTTTCTGTTAACTATAAGCTATACAATTTTCGATATGTGTACCAAAAAATGTGTTTGCATTAAACATACAAATATAATAACAACTAACCTAATATAATAACAACTAACCTACATGCTCCCAACCGGCGCCCTACCGGCATCGGGGTTCGCTCGAAGTACCATAAAACGATTCCGTTAAACGTGTGCCTGATAAGGTTACAGACGGTGGACCTAATACAAACATTGATTAACACAATGAAACACAAACAAACCCCACACAGCGGACGTACCTTGTCTAGGAGACCTAGGTCCAGCAGCAAGGTGATGTAGAGGAGAACACCCCTCCCTATCCACCAGGTTCACCTCAGCACCCTGGTCCAGGAGGTACTGTACCGTCTCCACACTTCCCGCTTTCACTGCGTGGTGGAGCAGTGTTTGTCCGTCAGAGTCTGGTTTGTCCAGGTACCTGACCGGGGATAAAGATAGTGCAGTAGGGTTATTTTTGTCCTATTGATTATTACTCTGACTATTACTCTGAATATTCAAATGGTAGATTTTAGGTAAATGGTCAACGTTAAAGAATATCTACTGACTATTCAAGAAAAAATCAGATACGTCCCGATTAATCAATGATTGCAGTATCTCGTTCCATAGCTTATTGGGTTTTTGACTTAAATAAACTTCCATTATGAATCATGATTGCTTACGATATCTAATCTGAACAACTTTACCAAATAACAATCACTGATATCGTCGTCCAATTCAGATATTTGATCTTTTGATATAAGGGTTTAATGCGCGATGGTTGAACTCTAATGAGCGTAACGCAAATTTTCCCATCAAAGACACCATCTAGAGAGGGAGGATCCGTGACTGAACGTCAAGAAGCTACTTAAGTCGAGCTAATAATGTACAGGGCATTGACATAGGGTCGCTATTGCATGCAACCGTCCAACCAGATTCGTCTAATGTCTTGGTTTAACGTCGGGTTTCAAGACCTCCTGTTTTACGCCTTGCTCGATACTATAATTTTGACTCTGAATGACAATAAATTTAGTTAAGTGTATGATAAAGCTCAATGGGATGGAATTTCAAAATTGTTGAAAATTTCAATTTTGAACACTCTGTTTCCAACCAATTGATTGTGCGTGTACATTTATAATGCAACTCCTTCAATGTAACCTTAATGAAAGTCAAGCTGGCGTAGGATGCGCATAACATTCAGGATAGTTGGTACTGATCCATTATCATAGGAACCTTGCCAAGTTTTAAAGAGGATGTAATTTTGCCACGATCGAACAGTTTAACGCAATAACTTGATAACGATTTCCTCAAAAAAGACTATAATAACATGGTTTAACATGGCTTAACATGGCTAAGATGAAACAATTATAGGGTACCAACATCGGGTACAATTTATTCACTTTCACTTAGTTTAATTGGGTTGTGGTAAAGAATGTTAATGCCTTTGATGGGAGCCTGAGCTTAACCTGACAATCGTTCCAATAACCAAGTTTTTCAGACTTACCTAAGGATGCACCTACATCATCAAGATCCTAATTCCAGAGTTATCATTCCTTGAGACAAAGGGTGGCTTAAAGCCCATTAACGCAAGATCTTGACGCTTGGTTCATCGCTCCGGTTCATAAACCGTGCAGTATAGAGCAGATGGATGGAGGAAACATTAGGTCTTTATTACTCTCGCAATTTCTACCCTCTATATACCATGAGCGAGAGCTCCATCTATGCATTACGTAGTGCTGGCTGTAGTCTAGGAATTGCCAGACCTCAATTTTAACTTGTTCTAGATAGACTTTTCCGCCTACAAAGTTTTAAAGACCCAGTTTTCGGCCAGCAGTTTATCACAAGAGCTCAATCGTTTTCATACAATCGTTCTCAAATAATCACAATTTTGAGGAATTTGGGATAGGTTAGAATAGTCGAAACGGAATCCAGAATTTCTGGATGTATTGTGTTCGAAATGGAATGAAATTAAGATTGGTATGGGGTAAATGACGCCTCCTCAATCCTCAGAACCACAAAACTTCTATTCAGTTACTCAATCTCAAGATTACTGTTTAATCGTATTCAGATGATTAGGACATGCCATACGATACCTTGTATTTGCCACTATATTTTCAGTTCTCCACGCCCAATAGCGTACGATACCTTGTATTTGCCACCATATTTTCAGTTTTCCATGCCCAATAGCAGATATAATTGATTTTGGGGGTTTGTTATTATCAATTGACAACTACCAATATTACTTAAATATTGTCCTTCAAATCTAGGTAAAATTTGTCTGCTTGCGTTACTTGAACGATTATATTTGTAGTAACGTGGATAGCTACTTGTTAGTCTGCTCCTAACAAGAGCAAAAAATTGAGGGCCATGAAGACATAGACACATAACCATCGCTCTTGGAATCCGCCCCTAATCTTCCTCGCGTTGTGCAGAACGTGCTCGATTAATACAGCCGGTACTCCTGGTCGAAAACTAGGAGGTCTGGTGGAGACTCACGACTTGTATATTGTAAGTGGGAGAAGCTGATGAGGAGCAGCACAGAGCAATATTTCCCCACCTGTTTGACATTTACTTTCACGTTTTACAAGTGCCTTGCATTCTCGTTAACTCGCCTTGAATCCGGATTCTGGTGAGCTGGTTTCTATATTTATTGAATTTTGCTTTTAATTTCTGGACAGTTTTATTCGACTTCTGCAAACAAATAATGGAATAGCATATATGTATATGTACAAGATATATTGATAACCAAGTTGGAACTTGTGTGACTTACGTTTTGCCGCAATGTTCTAGTAAATTCTGCAAAGTTGTCAGTGAATGCTCCTTGACAGCTTCTATCATGTCATCCAGTGCATTGTCAAAATCTTTCTCCTGAAATTGCAAAAATCATTTTATCGATAATGATAAGCAAAATAGAATGAAATAGTTTTCATATGAGCCGGTATAACTATTCAATCATCTAGTCAATAAACGCTAATCGAAATCACAGTAAATTACCATCGCTATGTTATCCCTGTTATTCAATCGTACTAATTAATGCAATTTAAAATGAAAAATCCAATTTTATGTAGACATGGCTGGAATTTGTAGCCAAAGTTTAATTAATGTAGCACTGGTGCATAATAAGATTTCAATCAGTCGAAATCGTTAAACTGATTACTGACCAATAGTGCTATACCAGAAAGGACAAAGTAGTCAATGGGGCAAGGTCCTAGATCTAGAAACGAAATTGTTTCTGAAACCATAGCAACAAACCAGCAAATGGGAAAAGTCAGAAAGAGGATACTTGAATGGATCTTGTTTCTTAAACGTCGATGATAAGGGTCATGAACATAGAACACATGATGTATAGATGTATTGTTGTTTCGTATTGAATTTCGATTACAGAAACTTATGACTTATGTCACTTGGAGTAGAAGCACGTGTTTTTATTAGTATGAAGACCAAGTTTGTTCTGAGATTTAAAAAAGGCGCGGCTATGTTACAATAGACTTCCGATTAAGTGTTCGTACAAAATGTAGAGGCACCACTTCTATATTAAATTTCTCAAGTACTACGAATGATATTCCGAAAGTTCGCAAAAGATCTCAATCGTTTTCATACAATCGTTCTCAAATAATCATAATTTTGAAGAATTTGGGATAGGTTAGAAGTTGAAACGGAATCCAAATTTTCTGGACGTATTGTGTTCGAAAAGAAATAAAATTAAGATTGGTAGGGGGTAAATGACGCCCTACCAAAAGAAATTGGAAACATTGATGTTAGAAAGTTCTTCTCAGTCCTTGCACTTATACTGTATACACTGATGTTACAAATAACAAGTTTCTTTTATCTACAAAAATTAGAGAGTCAGGTGTTCTTCTTAAATACTAATTCACCGCAGTAGATCCTGAAACCAGTATAACTATCATCTTTTCATCGACAAACGAGATACCCCATCCTCGAGAGTCATGTAACAAAGTAACTTGAGCTCTTGATGTCAGAACAGCTGTCCAATGTACATGTTCATAGTTCACTTTTAGTTGTCTGAACCGATCATAAGCTAAGCTATTGTACTGCCACGTCCACTCAAGAATGTAGTTTTTTGTATCGACTTTTGTGTGCGCATCTTAATTTTTACTTTGTGTTATGTTCCTGAATTCACTTAATTCTTACTGTTTTCCAGAATTTTATGTAGAGTTTTCTACATGTCATTGGGACAAAGATTATTACAATAGTCAGAAAAATACGGTTCTCAATTCTCATTCACCTGCTGAATGATTTCTCAAAGAAGATAAACTTAAGTAAAGTACAAACTTTGGAGGAGAGAGCCGGGAAAGATAAACTTAACTAAAGTACAAACTTTGGAAGAGAGAGCCGGGAAAGATAAACTTAACTAAAGTACAAACTTTGGAAGAGAGAGCCGGGAAAGATAAACTTAACTAAAGTACAAACTTTGGAAGATAGAGCCGGGAAAGATAAACTTAACTAAAGTACAAACTTTGGAAGAGAGAGCCGGGGTCACGTCAATCTCCCTCCACAGAGCCTTGTAGGAGTCCTGTACCGTGTTACAGCTGTTACACATGTAGTTCACCATACACTTCACACAGAGGGGAATCTTGCAGTGCCTGGAGTAGGATGGTATGTTAGGTTACTTGATAAACTAAATAATCTTGATATTTAACTGTAACTACACAGTACAATACAACAAAATTGTACACGATACACTACACAACACAATAGTACACGATACACTACACAACACAATTTAACACAAAACAATTTAACACAAAACACAACATGCAACACAATTGTACACACTACACAACACAATATATCGGTATGACATGACTAGTGGGCAAGACTAGACAGACCCCGGGGCCCACTGACCAGGCAGCACTATCAACTCTCTGATAGCTCCATGTTAACAAACAGCTTCATTAACAACGTTTATTAACTATTACGTAACGGAGTCTGTAGTCTGCACAGACTCGACCTCGGATGAAGGCTGACTTCCCACACGCAATGTATCCCACACATTATCAGTTAGAGTTAACAGTGCTTTCTTCTATACGTTGTTTATTTGTCCTGTTCAACTCTTTTGTTTGGAAACTTATATAGACAGCTATATACGTCCCACCTAATTCTTTATATAAGTTTCAGTTAGCACTGAGTACTTTTTACATACGTTTTTTTATAATATTTAACATAAGTTATCGAGTGCTGTACTAGCTTTACACGGACCACAGAGTTTTCGTCAGTAACGCTAAATGGGTCGTGGTTTTATCTAAGAGGAAAGTCAGTCTGGTTTTTGTGCATTAAAGTTCACAGGAAAACTATTAACTCTCCTGGCAGGAGCATTATTTTATCAATAACATGGCGATAGTCGAACAAACCCAATAAAATTACCTGCTTTTAAGTGTATTAATGTCAATTTTCCATATTCAACGGGAGAATGATTTACCGATTCAGCCAATAAATCAATTTAGCAGAGTGGAGAACATTAGAGAGGTGATTTCCTGGAACAAGCCTGCAACCGCAGCAGCCTTCGCTAGAATTCTTTTGTGCCCTGTTAATTAACTGGTCAGAAATGCCAGTAATCCACTAGACAAATGCCAGAAATATTGCAGACAATGCTGGTAGCAGTAAATTTTCAGGGAATAGCCAGTTTTCATTTCCGCCGTCCCTTTTAGCGTGTCGCTCTATTTTCATCTATTCGAGCGACTGTTCGATAGGTCAACTCAGAACTCTTTAACGATCGTGCGATATTGCTATTAAAGTTTTTTCCGACAATGTTGCCTATAATGTACAAGGTAAACTTGAACTATTTATTGGTTGCACTTTCCAGTTATTTCTGTCCGAACATCTGCCTACACATTTCAAGTAGAATGAGCTGCTCATTTTGTTGCTCCATTTTGTCAGAATTTCATCATCTGTCTGAGCAATCTGACCCCTTATACTTTCTCCTCTCATATCGTTCTATATGACGCCTCAGTCCTCCTAGCTCTTTTTACTCTCATACCCTTTTATGTATCATT
Organism: Mnemiopsis leidyi; assembly: GCA_000226015.1. Classification (NCBI taxonomy): domain Eukaryota; kingdom Metazoa; phylum Ctenophora; class Tentaculata; order Lobata; family Bolinopsidae; genus Mnemiopsis; species Mnemiopsis leidyi. The sequence continues at coordinate 419,814 of JH152692.1, read as the reverse complement.
TAATGTGACTCTTTCTCCTTCAAACATATCGTTTTACCGCAACCGACGTGATATGTCGTGATATGTCGAAAGTTGAGAGTGGCGAGACTTCTCTTGACATGTAAAGAACACTCTCCGCCGTTGTTGACGCCCCCACTAAACTCCGACATCACAACGTCACTCTCTCCATAAAACCTGATATGCAGATGGGGGACCTATAGTGGTCTCTGAAGGTTCATGGGCTCCAGAGAGTACGGCTGGTAATGATGGATCGTGATCAATACTCAGGACAACACTCGACCTTATATACCAGCAGTAATTATTAGTTCTAGAAATCCGATCTATTGGCCGACTTGTGGGCTCTAGTCCATGACACGGGGAGCAATAACCACTTTTGGACAAGACATTGATGTAAACTTTAATTCTTAATGTCTTGTGTAACTCTCACAAGTTTGCGGCTTGTTCATTTCAATTAGTATTTTTGGTTGAGGCTCTGGTTAGGATGCTTTAGCATATAAAGTAAGAGCACCTCTGAAGAACTTGACTCGTTTTAGTTTTGTTTTCTTCGCCAAATACATAGAAATTTGGCAACTCTACAAGATAATTGTTGAATGGATCGAAGACCATTATAAAACCAAAGAGATCCGTTATATTCAGATCTACCACGAACGCTTACTAAGGTCATGAGTAGACAGGAGACTTAGACAGGAATTGAACTAAAATGTCGTTTTAACTTAAGTTCTGACAATATATCATGTTGTTTTATTCTTTAGATTTCGGATGTATCCGATCGAATATACAGATCTAACTTTTTTCTATGGACAAAAATCAATGCGAAGCAAAATAAAAGTACCTTGCTGGTCTCAGCGCACATTACGTCGGTCAAGCTATGTACTTTTGACATAACATAACGTTATCTTCTCTTATAACATCATATCTCAGCAACACTGTTTCTTCCAGGTAACATTTTTTAGCAGGTTAACATTTTAAGTTTAACGAAGCGAGCCCAACATTTAGCATCCCTTACTGTACTTGCAGGCCGTTTTTGTGGATGGAAAATTAAGGAATAGATGGCAAATTTAGGAATAGAGCAAAACCCAAGCGTGAGGGTAGATCTCTAACCGCCATACCAAATCACTGTTTCAAGGCATCAACTACCCGTTATCCTTACATGGGATAACCTGTTTAAAACGTCAACCTCGCTCCAGATAAACGAAATGTTGCTCTGCGAGGTAACCACACGTTGACATGCTGTCACGCAGAACGCGAAGACTGACTTAAGTGCATCACGCACTTTACCGCTGAATTAATGTAACGAAGGTGAAAGCAAATCTCACGGGTTATAGAATATATAGGTTATAGAGTTATTGGAACATGAAAACACTTTCTGTACTTTCATTTCTTTACGTTACGCTCAAATCGATAATTGATAGTGTTTTTTATTTGTTTTGAATTTTATAGCCCCATCCTTAAACAGATTTTGTCTGAGGTCTATCTGCCTTAATACAACAACGTTCTACTCTGAGCAGATTTAATAAGAAATAGAATAGAACAAAAGTTTTGGTTGTCATGCTCTATAACATTAATAATTAGTGATGAGTAAAAACCAGTTTTTGTTCAACCTTTGGTTGAATATTAGAAAACAATACTTTTTTGGCGGCGACTTCCATTATACTTCAAGGCTACCAACCGTACAAAAATTACAGATAGAGCAGATAGAACAGATAGAACTCCATTTCACGATGTTCCAATGTGGGGGGTCTCGTGTTCAGCTTGCCAGGAAGATTTAATTTCATTTCAACCTTCACTGCAAAAACACCTTCTTCTGCATCCCTCGCATGAACATGTTTTCCTCCATTTCATGGCCGATATATCACACAGAGATGTGAGACATATCATAGTAGCTTGTTTATAGTTATGTGAGAATCGGATCATTTATAGTTCTAGCTTTCGTGTTTGTTTGTAGTTATTTGAGAATCGGATCTTTTATAGTTCTAGCTTTCGTGTTTGTTTGTAGTTATGTAAGAATCGAATCTTTTATAGTTCTAGCTTTCGTGTTTGTTTATAGTGGTACAGTTATGTAAGAATCGGATCTTTTATAGTTCTAGCTTTCGTGTTTGTTTATAGTGGTACAGTTATGTGAGAATCGGAGCTTTTATAGTTCTAGCTTTGATCGTGTTTGTTTATAGTGGTACAGTTATGTAAGAATCGGATCTTTTATAGTTCTAGCTTTGATCGTGTTTGTTTATAGTAGTATAGTTATGTAAGAATCGGAGCTTTTATAGTTCTAGCTTTCGTGTTTGTTTGGTCCAGACGTTTAATACTTTAATCTCAATGCTTTTGCTAAGGTTACAAGTAAAAATGCAATTCCTGACGCAATATAACAGGCCAGTAAAACTATATTTGGTAGATTCGATGTCCAAAAAGATACCCATCTTTAAACACATATACTTTGAAGATATACATTAACTTAATGGATCCTGATCTCAAAATTGCCGAATTGTGCTGCTGTTAATGTACAGCTTCCATGAGCTCCATTAGCTAATACATCAGCGGTTTATTATAGTATCTAGCTTCTAGCTGCCTTGTATTATTGTATATAGACACATTTGTGTAGATCTTGCGTTCTGCAAAAATCTTGTAAATCTTACAAGTCAATTTAGTAGTAAATTGAGTTTACAGCGCCTATCTGAAAGTTTGGTAATTTGCGACAGTCTCAGTCTGTATGTCGCATATTGATTAAGAAATTTAATAATATTTTACACATTAGTTTAGTTATCACTGATGAGATACTTACAGTCCTTTATCCTGATTGCGGTCGCTATTATTGCTCTCACCAACAATCTGAACCCTAATTGGTGGGGCGCTACAGTGTCAGCTTTACTGACCCCTCCTTCTGAAGCCAGCATGCTACCCATATGGTCAGCATGACGACCTCAGAATTAAAGGCGATTTATGTCTAGGTTAGAGACAGCAAAGTTCTAATTGTTGATCAGTTACATTTTGCAAGCTGTTTCTTTCTTGACACTTATGTCAATCTGTTAATTTGCTGATTAGTTTCTCTTAATTCACGATTGTTTTTCACGTTGCGGTGTCATATTTGAGAGAACCGTAAGTTTTTCTTTGTAACTTAAAACTTTTTGTTGTGTTTTGACCGACTTATATTTTCCCTAAAGTTATATATAGTAGACAAAATACCCTTGATACCTGATGGCTGTACGCGACGGAAAGAGTAAATTTGTAATCAAACAAATTTTGTAAAATTTTGAACTAACAACCGGCGGTTTTTCTGGACACTTCGATTTTAGAAACGTAATGATATCATTTACAACACTACCACGTATAATTTTAAATTGATGGAGAAGTGTTGACGACAATCTGTCCAGTAAAATTCTCAAAGAGACAATGAAGAGAAGCTACAAAAATAGGGAAATGATGACACACACGAAGGATCCAGGTGAGAGCTAATAAAATCATTATCTTTGAAGTTAACTAAACCACGGTCTATAAGAGAAATGTGAGTTTCCTACTAATAACTGTGTAGTGTGCCACTATATCTAACACTTGTTTAACAGTCAAATGAAGTTTCAAGTTTGTTTCTCTAATTTGCTCGCGTCTCAAGTTGTCTCATGTTTGAGAAAGCAGTTCAACAATGATCAAATGGGAGGAGCCGTATTTTCTTTAAAACCTACTAACGAAAAAGTTTGATCTGTATTGCTCCAGGGAGTGTTCAACAAGACATTTTGTTCAAATGAGCTGCTCTTCTCACAATTATACTGACGTTCAGAGCACGTTTAAATTAGATGATTCTCCCGTTTGACTAAGTTTTGCAGCTCGATTTATCTGTTCAAGACACATTGTGCTTTTTAAACCAGCATTGACAATCCCTAAATTCTGTTTATCTGGCACGACGTTCATTATATTCCGAGCCCTTGTGTGGGCAAATATGCATGAAGGAAGGTGTTATCATATGATAAAGACGAACATTGCCTGGATTGTTGTTCTAGTGTTCTACATGAAATTCACACTTACATGTTTTGCCTGCCCGCTGCAGTCAGTTGAAGCATCTTTTCAACGATTTCATTGGCATTTAAGTAGTTGTAAGCCTGTAGTGGCTCTCTTGTGTCACGATTCTACGTTTATAATTAGGATTTCTCATAGACAGCATCATTCATGAAGCAGGTATTTCTTTAAAATATTTTCTTTGTTCAGTGAGTTACTCGAGCTCTAAGACAATTGAATCTTTCTAGTGAATATAGATCAGAGAAACACGTCATAAAAACCTACGTAAAGTCATTCAGGCGCAGCTCTTTGACCTCTTTGTGCTACAGAATTACAAGCCTTACGAAAATGTTTGACCATCTATCCCAGTGTCATTATACCACGTAATGAATTGCCTCTAACGCCACATGACATCAACATAGGATACATCGCATGGAATAACGAAAGGGTAATGCAATAAACAGCGATAAAGCGCCGCTTTAGACGGGAACCGAGCTGAGAGGTGGCAGTAACATCGGCTCAGTACAGTGAGGTACGCTGATCTTTTTACAGCTTGCATTTAGTGCCCCATATTAGAGGCTCGCCAAGGTCTGCAAGGTTGTCGAACAGTATACCAACCCCTTATACTGGTATAACTGTTCACATTGTTTTACTGGGGGATTCAGGAAGCCCATTGTCCAGTGGAACCCCGGCCCTTTTTTGATCTGCTCTCTACGCAGGTGTGTACACTCCTGCTCAGTGTAGATTTGTCTCTGTGTTTCACTGCGGTTTACAGCTATTACACACGATCCGGCCGGGGAGAGAGATTGTTGTCTCCGGAATATCCAGATCGAAACTTCATAAGGACATGATCTTATTTTCGTTGCATCACGACAAAGTTAATTTTCTTGTGTGTCCCGACTAACATCATGTCCTTCTTGATTGTCAGGTGCATCATGACGTGTCTGCAGCTCACTAGTTGCTTAGTTCTTCTTCACTTCAATCTTCTAGTTGCTAAGTTCTTCTTCACTTCAATCTTCTTGTTGCTAAGTTCTTCTTCACTTCAATCTTCTAGTTGCTTAGTTCTTCTTCACTTCTATCTTCTTGTTGCTTAGTTCTTCTTCACTTCAATCTTCTTGTTGCTAAGTTCTTCTTTAGTTCAATCTTCTTGTTGCAAAGTTCTTCTTCACTTCAATCTTCTAGTTGCTTAGTTCTTCTTTAGTTCAATCTTCTAGTTGCTAAGTTCTTCTTCACTTCAATCTTCTAGTTGCTAAGTTCATCTTTAGTTCAATCTTCTTGTTGCTAAGTTCTTCTTCAGTTCAATCTTCTTGTACTTATATTTTCCAGACAGCACTTCTTTACCAGTCTTGTATAGCCATGTTTCATGATGGTGACGTTTCCTTTACAGCTGTTACCAGTGTTTACATAAGGTGCTGACAGCTGGCAGTATGACAGATCTACAGACACACCCTCAAGAAGTAGGGTTTGTTCGGTCTTTGTTTACATAGCCACTATAAGGAGTGATGTCTGATATTTCACCCTCTCTCACAGACTAACGACGTACTGGTCCTGGTCTGTATCCCCAGACAAGAGTCTCAACACCTGTTTTAGATACCTAGTACAATTGTGGTTTGTGGTTCTTAGTGCTGTGAGAGTTTTTACTGTATGGGTCAATAACTCTAGTACAGATGTGGTTTGTGGTTCTTGGTGCTGTGTCGCTGTGAGAGTTTTTACGGTGCATGTTACTATTCATGATTCGAGAGCAAGAGGTTTATGGTACATGACCCCATTGTCTTAACATAGCGATGACGAATGCAGCATTTGAAACTCAAATTTTGCCGCCATTTCTGCCCTCTAAACACAGACTTGGAAGTTGCAATGTTACACAGAAAACAAAAGACTCTATAGCTTAAGGGGCGGTGTACATATTCCCACATATATATGAGAGAGTTAACATTTTAACAATACCAGACACACACACATCTGTAAGATGGTACCTCTTCAGCATAGGTCCTTTGTAACGTGTTGAGATGACATCATACCACTTTATCTTGGCAGATACCTGTATGTCACGTGACAGTGCCGTTACTTAGACTCTTACTTTACATCGTAATTTTGAAAGTGATCCCTCGATTCGAGACACCTGTGTCCTGTTGCTATGTGTGATCAATGATTTGTTTTGAAACGAATTACTTGGTTTGCTTTTTATAGATGCAGTTTGTTTGCGCAAAACATTCTTGATACTCGATTTTGTCTAAAACCGCTGGTACAATGCATTGAAACAGGCAGGAGAGCTAAGCAACCAGGGCTTTATATTTCCTGCCCAAACATTGTCTCAAATGCAATATGTCATCCACTCAGTTTGTCAGTGCGCAGTGTAGCTCTTCCATCTGCATTTACTCGGTGATCTGGTGTACCTTCTGATGCGGCTGTTACCTTTTACCGGATTTAATGATGGTTGATACATCTATTGTCGATGTCAAAGCATCAAACCCATTAGTCGATGTATGGCAGAAAATGCATATGTATGCGTTTGGTTGGACAAGGCAAGTAGATTGAAAAAAAGTATTTTCGTCATGACTTGTCTTCATACTTTGCATTTTGAAGCCCCCAGGATCCATAAGACATGGAATATTGGAATGTCCTTACAGCCCGCCATTTCTTGATGAACGTTGTGGTTGTTAATGCATTACATTTCCAGATGTGGATTGCGGTTTGTAATGCATCCTGCGGCAGTTGTACGGGTGTGGTTTAAACCCGACATTTTGTAGTTGAACGTAAACTGTCTGTCGATACAACCAGGCTTAGATCTTCTCCTTAACATGTTCAATGTCGAATTGAGTTAAGATGCTTGTTACAAGCTAGCTTGTATTCGTTGTTTTCTTGTTTCTCGGATAAAGATGAAATGGTCATCATGGAATCTCATTAATAAAAAATACTCCAGGATTTCCGTCAGATATTACCAAATGTGTCGCTTTGATCCCTATATTTGTAATAAATGTTTGTTTTACTCAGCTTTGAAATATCTCACGAATTTCGCATGAAGTCAGTAACAAAAGGTAATAAGTATAAACGGTTGATTGTATGCATGTCACTGGAGGAAGAGTTACCATTACATAGCGATGATATATTCGCACGTCAAAGAACTGCAGTCGTTCGTTCTATAGCAAATTTGTCTTGTTGTCGCCGAATGAACATTTCCTTGCCACAGCGAATTATGGGACTTACTCCAAACTTTCAATCGATCCTAACTCGGATCTGCAGCTTGAGCTATCTGCGGGTAGGGAAACTGCATAAAACGCCTCCTGGCGACTGCTAATTATTCAAATTGTTAAGAGACTAATCCATTCATCTCCCTTCAATCATGTGAGCATCGAAGGTCTGCAAGGATCAAATTTAAGGGACAGCAGACAAAAGAGTTACCCATTATCAAATCGATTATACCTGTAGAGTGTAGTGGACACACTCACGGTCAAGAGAGTGTGTCTGCGAGTGTACAATGTGTGTGTGTGTGCCCACTACAAGTGAGAATAGTAGTCCCCTCATCGAGTTAACTATAATAAACCTGCAAACAATAGTTCAGGTCTAAGAGCTCATGTGCAGTACACGGCCAATGACATAGCTATCTTTATTGAGACCTCCACTTTGCTAGTTATATATTTCTAGTCTTCGGTTTGGAAGCGACTTTTCGTTTAGTCATTTCTATATTGTATGATGATTCTTTGGTTCAGTATTTTTCATTGCAAACAAGGCCAAAGTCTTTCAGAGCAGTTAAAAATGTCTCCAGAACATCGCAGATTCTGTGTTCTGTGGTATGAATATCCGTCAACCGAGACAGGGATCTTTAAATTTCAATTCCAAATCTCATATCGCCACGCTGAGAGGTTGTCAAGATCTGCTTCATTATCCTTCTTTAGGTAGCATCGCTTTAAATGATTCAAGTCGAGCAAATAATGGTTTCCCTTGCTATATCTTAGCTGTCAGATCAAGGGAGTAAGGAAGGGAGAGCAACTAAACGAGCACCTCATGTTCTATAATATTGGATGATGCCACCCCGTGTTATATTTGATCTACCCTTCAACGCAGATTACCCATGTTCTCAGAGAGGTCGGCTGCATTTGCTTAGGCACATCAACCATTCCGATTTAATTTTAAGCTCGCCCGGATCATGCCTGTTAAAATCAATCAACCATTGTTAAGGGATTAATATTTCTGACTTCGAGTCGTCAAAAGCAGACATCCAATGAGTTCTTTATAGCAGATTAAAACCCTGAAGGTTGTCGGATCTTGGATCAAAACTAGTTTTGTCTGTTCTAGCAGATCAGAGAGGCAGTTCAGAGAGCTCCGTGGCCCCGGACTACACAATCTGCTTATCGTCTGGTGGGGGTTCATTGCGGGGGTCCTGGTCTCTTGTAATGGCCCAGTTTAACTCCCGCCACTAGCCACACACAGCCAATACTCCCATTCATAATGACTCTCGTTTCGAGCAGGCAGCTTGTTTGGCTTGTTAGAGTACTGTAATGTCCTAAGTTACTCCCTCCTCTATATTTACCGATACACACTTTGGCGGTGGTCAGTCGCTCTTCGCTTCGTTTAGAAATTAGACCAGATGTGATAGCAGTCAGAAGTGTTGGAGAATCTGGGGCTGACGTGCGGTCTTTGCTGCTTGATTAGTTGCGGTCTCCTGAGAGGAAATTAATTAATTAATTAATTCAATAAAAAGTTTCGGACGAACGTTGAAAGTCTCTTATTATCCCGCAAGCTGGCGTCACCAATATGACTGATCCAAACTTTCTCGTAACATTGTTTCCGGCCAGGTATGATTCCGCTATTTTCTCATTCTAGTTTCTCATTGGATTACCATACTCGGCTCCCAGTTGGCAGTTCCACTCTTGAATGTGCTGCCCACTTGTGATGCAAATTACAGATTGTAACCCCTCATCTTACTGTGTAGTCGAGCCTTATTACCGGCTGCGTCCTTGAATTTCGCAGTTAGATTATGCAGTGTAACTTTTGCATAGTGTAGGCGTCTCTGTCCAGAAATTACCTACAGTTTGTCGGCTTGAAGGAAGTGGAAGATGTGGAATCTACAGAATGTGCCATTGTGTTGCTGTACCTGGGAAGTAATGATGAGCTGCTGTAATGCCTGAGTTCGGTAAACCTGTTCCGCATAAGCAAATCAAATGTTGTGGGTTAAGGGATGGTCGGTGAGGTCATCTCTCGCCTAACCAGGCAGTCTAGGCGCTTAGTGAATAGTCTTGTTTAGGTGTGACCTTTACTATTTGGAATACTCGGGGTTTGTTTCGTGTCCAGTTGTTTTTTCTGATATCTTTGTTTTGGCATGTCGACTTAAAACGATTGTCTATTGTTCTTTGAAGTCCATCCGTTGCTGTGGTTTAACTTTTTGGTTGTTTAGCAAGATGCAATGCATACATTCGGCTCAGTCTCATGTTTATTAGACTTCATATGATAAGCTTTCCTTTTGTCCAGTACTAGCTAAGTGCAGTAAAGTCTAAACTCTTCTACTAATTGCAATTGCTGGATACTGTATGACTGCCGAAAATAGTTTAATGGGTTATTGTCTATAATTGGTATACCGAACGCATTTGATCATTTGTTTGTTTACCGGCTTGATTTAGCAAAACTATTAATGGAATTAATCCTTGTAGCTTGTGTTTATGCGGCAGACACCGGCAGAGATCATACATTTACGCGATTGTCTTTAAAATCCTGACCAGGTTTACTTACCAGGACTCAAGTATCACATGTTGCCTAGCTCGTTGTCGGCCATCATGTTCGTGTCAACCCAACACTTTTGCTGCGGAATCCGAATAACAAAACTGTACAATGAGTACTTTATTCATTAAGGGGGCTACATTTCTACATAAAGCCAGTGCAAATTGGATCATCCGATTCCAGGGCCAATGCGACAATAGCCAAACTTTCGTAGTGGTGTCTTGAAGAGGCGACGAGGGTCTGCCGTAAAGCCTCAAGGGTACCAGCACTCGAATTCCACACAGAAATATGCATAGTGTTCAAACGGCTATCGAGCTTATTGCAATAACTAGATCAACGTATCTTATACTATTCTGACCTTTTTCGTGTGAGATGTAGTAGAGCCTACATGAGATTGCTTTTGTTGTTGTCACTTTTTGTTCTATCGTGTACATTTATAGAACATAGAGTGAGGTTTGCTGGAGTGAGGTCTGATAGAGTAAAGTACTATGTCGTTGTACTGTAATACAGTTCAAAAGTTTAAGTTAGTTAAGCATAAATTGTTTAATAGTACAGAGGTACAGGGAAGGTTTTTGCAATGTACAGAGTACATGTCTTGGTATGCAGGGGTGTTGGTGCAGGATTTCATTCATTGATGCTGGTCTGTTTGAAAGTTGCGTGGAAGTTCAGTTAACTAGATTGCAAACTGTTGACTAATTCAAATTCTCTAGTATGGCCGCCATATCGCATTACCTATCGAGTAGCGAAGCAACACTGTCAACGTACAAGGATAAATTGAACCGGCCACTGTTGAAGTTAGTTAACCGGTATTTTAACACACTGATTTGATAATGCGGGCCAGATGTGTCACTGAGAGCAACTCATATGGATTAATGTCGTTGTGGTTTTTACTGGTTTTGCCACCATCATTTTCGGGCATTTCATCGATTTTACCTGAATAGATTTCCTCTACTTCGGCTCAAGTACTCATTACTGTTCAGAGCTAAGCAGGACAAAGTCATTGTTTGTTTTATTTCATAATTATTCTCTAGATAAACCCAATAAATTCTTAAACGGATATGTGTTTTCTCAAAGGATGAATAAACTGATGACAACAGCGAACTTGTACAAAAAGATTTCCTAATAGCCTAACTTCTTACTCCACACAGGAAATGAAAGCGCTAGAAATACTAGCAGTTCTACTGCTCGTCATCACCTGCGTCACCGCCAAGTCCTGCACTGGAGACCTGGTCTGGGAGGAGGATGCCAGCATCTGCATCGCCACCTGCACGGCTCACTACTACCCGGACAAGGAACTCTGTCCCACCCGCACAATCGGGCGCTGTGTTTGTCCGGAGGGTAAGATAAAGCTGGAGGACACGAGCGATGTTTGTGTAGATCCTCTGTCTAAGGAATGTCGACAAGCTACCAGGAAGTACATGGACAACCCCTCCTCCCAGTTCAAGTTTACAAAACAGCCGGAAGATGTGGCGGTGTTGGTAGGAGACACAATCACGATGAGTTGTCTGGTTTCTAACGAGTACAGTATCCAGTATATCTGGTACAAGCTAGACGAGCTGCCTCAGGGAGATGGCACTGCTGAGAAGAATCTCTACATGACGGGAACCAGTGAGCTCGTCTTCAAGGACATCAGTCCCGAGGAGGCAGGGTTCTATCAGTGTAAAGCTGTGGCTTCCTCCAACTTTCTGATGATAAGCGGAGTCGGACAGATCAAGGTCCACCACTTCACAACTGAAGCGACGATTAAGAGTGATGAGCGTGTTACTCTGCACAACCCAATATTTGAATTGAAGTGTGCTGAAATCCACGCTTACCCAACCCCGGAGATCAAATGGTACTTTGGCGAAACGCTGGTAGAGTTCGAAGACTCCAGCTACTTCATGAACCGTAACGAAGACTCCCCCGACTACGGTTCTCTATACATCCAGAACGTGCAGGTCGCTCATGCTGGGGTCTACACGTGTAGAGGAACCTCCTCCAAACTCAGCAAGACAGCTGACCTGGCCCAGAGGACTGTCATCATCACCGGATCTCAGAACACCGTCAGTGGAGCTCCCAAAGTCATGGAAACAGCAAACTACGGGGACAAGCAGAAGAAGGGGGAGGAGGGAGTTCTGTTTTGCGCGGGGTACGGGTACCCGCCACCCCAGATAAAGTGGTTTAAAGTAGTCGCAATTGGAGAGGAACAGCCAGAAATAGGGGGCTGCACTGAATCTAAGTGTGTTGATCAGGGTGGTAGGAGATTGAAGATCTACAACCTACAAGACAGCGACTATGGAGACTATCAGTGTGTTGCTACAAACTCATTTGATCACGTTACTAAAATTATAGCACTGGCGAAGGAGCCTGACTCGTACGAGGTGAGGTTCGAGAGCATCTCGACACCGGTAAAAGTTCTTCCCAACAGATACACTAGTTTCACACTTACATGCGAAGTTAACACCTCCCAAAACCCTGAGACCTACATGGGCTGGTATCAGAACACCCAAGGTATTGCCGACAAGGGAGAGCGGACCCGGACTTTCAGCTCTATCGAGAACGGGATTAGCATCCAAAAACTCGTCTTTGATTACCCTACTAATGAGGATCATGGAGTTTACCAATGTCTGGCTTATAATTCCAGAACTTTCAAACAAGCCACAACAGATGTGTTTGTCTACACGACCCAAGGTGAAAATGATGACGGGTACGAAACAGACAGTGCCTTCGCAGCAGACAGTTACGATCCTAACACTGTCAAGGACTACAAGTACTTCAGTGAGGCTAAGAACGCAGCCGAAGCTGACAGAACCTGCCAAGAGTGGAGAACAGATGCTCACCTTGCCACAATTTTGAACTTCAAGGAAAATGACCTCGTATTCGATATTTTGATGGCGAACAAAGACAAAACGAACGAAACCAGGGCCTGGATCGGCCTAACAGATGAAACAACGGAGGGGGTGTGGCTGTGGCTGTCTGGCGAAACTTCTGATAGGTTCAGTTTCTGGTGGAAAAACGAACCGGACAACTCGGAGTCGGAACGAGACTATGCTTTCATGGACGCAGCTAAGTCAGGTCACTGGCTGGGAGGAGATTTCAACTTGCAGCTCCCCTTCGTCTGCAAGCATTACAACGCCTCGTGTACCGATCTGGAGACCCAGACTGAACTGGATATCACGTTTGAGAAGTACCTGAGGAAGAGACTGAGCAGCAAGGTGTCAGTGTATGACCGAGCTAGCGTGAAGTGTGGAGATCAGTCTGCCACGCTGGAGTGTGCGCCTAGTGGCAAGTGGGTCCTCGCAGAGGACAGCACTTGTTCTCAGATAGCAACAGTAAAGGACAATGAGGAGCCCGTCACAGGGGCTGGAGTGAGACTAGCCTATCAAACTGTTTCCCTATCTCTTATCTTATCTTATTTGTTGACGTGAGGATTGTCCGCTGATTGTTTTGGATATACTTTCGCCTGCTGTTTTTAATATTGGTTTTTATCGTGGTTAAATTTTGTAATTGATGGAGATATAGCTTTAGCAGAATTTTATTCAAGCTGATACTCCACAAGGATTCAACCATATAGAAGGGACTAAATTAGAAATTATATTTCCCGGTTACATCAGATAAATCTTAAATGTTTAAATCACATGTGAATTCCCAAGTTAAACAAGAATAGTGTAGCAAACCTAATTGAACTTATTTGCAAAAACCAGCCATAAGAAGGATACTATCAGTGTCACGAATTGTATTATTGTCAGTGATGCTTATTTGAGATAATATTGTATCAAGCATGGTTGATTGCTGTAAAATTTTCTACGATCGATCCAAAAACTTCAGTTGCCATTTTTTCATCAACCGCATCTTTAAAGTTTACAGCAACAACCAATGGAAATGTCCAACGGATTGCACAGTCCTTCCAAACCTAAGGACATATTTATTTTTTGTATTGAATTTGTATATACCAATATATTTGATCATTGCGAATTTTCAATTTCTTAACCAAGTTGAAAAAAGGCTCTTTAATCGCGTAAAAGTGATTTCAAATTAGACATTTAAATATAGAACCAGAGAACCGCCATCGAAAATTTATTAAAATGAAGATTTGAAATGGAACTAATCCTCCACTTCGAAAAAATCACTGTTTTAAATCTACGGTTTTTTCAAGGGCCTTTTTTAATACACATAGAAACGTCCACATACCTTCTCTATGGTAAAACCAATAGTAATTCACCAGCCACCTGCACAAACTAAAGTACATCTCTGATCTCAACGAAAATTGCAGCTGTCGCAAAATTGGATCAAAAAACATTAAGCTTCTCGTTAGATGTAAAATATCGAGTTGCAACATCCGAGACCATTTATACGATCTCCATTACATGCAGCAATTGTTGATGAACAGCATTTTAATTGTATGATATACCGTCGAATAACTATAATCCTGGTTTTTTTAGTTTTAATTCTTGAATAAGTTCTACTTAATGGTTTGTTTAACAACGCGTTAAACTCTAACCTATTAAAGGCAAGATTTACTTTCATCAAATGAGTCGCTGAGTCGGACCCAACACTCACTAGACCGGAGACTTGACAAATTTTGGCGTATTGATTAAACGTATTGTTAAAAGTCTTCCACGTTAAAGTCTAACCTGCCTCGTTTAGGCTCATCATTAAAATACACAAGTTTTAATTGGAAACTGGAGCACATAACTAGCCGGTCGTGTGCAAATGTATTTATAGTTGGGTCATGTGATTTGATACGATATAGCAGTTGTGTCTTCTTCAATTAGATCTTAAAGTCTCAATTAACTTTAAAGTAATATAAGGCAAGGTATGTGAGTATAGTGCATAGTGCTGTAAACGTTATCGATATCATTTCACTGCCAGTTGTCAATGGTTATTCTCTTCGATTTGTGCTGTATTTGGAGAGGCTTGGTTCTTCTGTTATAAGGTAACTATTTTCGCTTTGGATTGAACAGTTTATTAACTGCATACCAGCGTTTTAGAAGAAAGTTTTAAGTAGTTTGATTATTATGAGGAAATAACATGTAAATTTGTCAAATGATAAAAAATAAAAACAGAAAAATTTCTCTACTCACCACATCAGCTGGACAGTTCGACGGTAATTCCAAAATATACGTTTTAAAAATCACAAGTCATAACCGCGCAAGCATAATCACCGCATTCGATATCCTGCTGTCTACCACAGTCCACACTGGCATACTTTTAAACCGGACGATTTGCAGCCGGGTGGATATCTCTTTGTGCTGCTACTTGTCTCACGGCGTTTTGCGGCAGCACTTGAATCCGGGGCGACAAAGCTAGCACCTCGCTTACACAAACACTAAACAAACACCCATGATGACATCAACTCAATTCTTATCCTTTAGGTAATGAGACAAGCCCCTCACTGGAAAATGTCGTGTAACGGCGTGATATCATTAGTGAGGATTCTATTGAATTTTCTTCCTAGTCAGCGAGATTTTCCTGTTTCGATTAACGTAGGACCCCGGACCGCATGCTTTTCTTTTCCTCCGTTTTATTCTGAACTTTGATACCCCAGTTCGTGCCGTTAGATTGCTTTTAATTTCAATAGAAAAGATGAAATATTGCATACATAAAAGTAAAAAAAACACACCCAGCGGAAGTATCACGGTCTAGGTCATATGGTGTCTTTTCAATTAACATTTGGTCGATAGGTCTTACTCAAAAGCCAAAACAAACTTTTGCACGACAATAGGACGTTAATCGTTAAGTTGGCCTAGAAGTAAACTAGCATTAAACTAGCAGTAAACTAGCAGTAAAATTTATAATTTATGCCGAGTAGAACTGGAGAATGATGAGTTAAATTGATGTACTCTGTCTTAAACACGACATCTCGCATCTGCCTTCGTCCAGCTGTGGGGTCAGAAAATTAGAGTATTGATTTCCGTTTCAAGGTTACCGTTTCTAGATAATTTTTGGCCAATTCTCGGCTTACCTTTGTTGTGGTGACCTTTATATCGTGTTATGAAACATGACCATAACATGTCATTTTAATAAACATATTTGTGCGACGTAAGATGTGTTAATTTTAAAACGAAAAAGTATCGATTATTTGTAGTTCACTTAAACGAAATTCCCCACTCATCTCAGTCCAGAGGCAAAAGTAGCCATTTTAAAAAGAATAGATAAGAAGGAACGTAGCGCTTGACTCTACCTTTTAGTCTTTATACAGCTGGTAACCTTCAAACAATTCAACGTAAGTCACATCCCAAAGGAAAAACATCTCCAGAAGAACTGTCAGGTGAAGCATCCAATCAATACTCAGAATATTCGACCTTGAAGTTTCCCATATTTTCCCACATTTCCCTAAAACAGCTGCCAATCTGACTTCCCGTCCACATGGGGACAGGTCACGGGGGTTATAAACTCATTGACAGGTTGCCATGGAAACCCTCGCGTCCAAACACCTGACCTTGACAAGACGACCACGTGGCTAAATCAGCTAATCACGTGATCAAATCTAGAGAGCTAGGACAGGAGGTATGAGAGAATGCAGGACACCGTAAAGTGGGTATTTGCCCAATAATTTGGTTTCACCCTTTCGGGAGACTATTGAGGTTCCCTGGGCAGGACTGGATTTTCACAAGCTGCATGACAAGTACCCTGTTACTCGTATCACAGGGCTGGACTCCTACTTTAACTGACTCACTTCTTTATAAGCACACTTCCTTCTTCATTCTTTATTTTCTTTATGGACTTTCTTTGCAACTGTCTTGTAGTGTTAGTTGTACTGCAACATTTGTACTGAAATCCCTTTTGTTCTTTATTTTACTGCAACAGTTGTTCAAACCTGTCCGTTTTGAGCTGCATTTGCAAGTCCGGACTGGCCCCCCACATGATAGATATCCAACACTATTGCTCTATAGGTGGTGTAATGGTGTAATCTCCACACTGACTCGCATTGTTTACACTTCCCGCCCCCCGTGTTTACCAACAATGTTCCCCTTACCATATGACCTAACTATTGAGTTTCCGGTGTCACGAGCCTTTGTCCCAGCTGGCATATCTCTCATTGTTTTTGTAAGTTTCTCCAGCGCGAGTTTCTCCGCTGGTCAGGTCTGAAACAAATGTCCGGGGTGCTCTATTGCAGCGTCCTACAGCGGTTTATCTTGTTTTCTTGTTGCTCTGTTCTACAAGTACAGACGTCGCATTGTACTGAAAGTTCCAACTTGCATAATTTGCTTTGAATTAGTTGGAAGTGAGCTTGAATAAGATTTTATCGTACTTCTACTGCAGCTTTATTTCGAGCAACTTTCACGACATACTTGTTCTCGGATAATGACAACCTTGATGTTCATATGAAACATGAATGATGTTCTGTATACATTATACATTTAACGCTTATCGTGCTTTGCTTGTTTATTCACCTATTTTAGTCCGACATAAGTTAGTTAAAATGTACACAATACAAAAGTACATTCAAGTATATCTAGTATCGAAGCAGTTATTGTTTGTTGTTTTGTGAAATTTTATGCACTTACCTGCAAGTTTGAGCTCCCGAAATACAGAATTACTGGATCAAAAAGTGTTATGATTAAATCAAATGACCGAATATTATCCGTGATATTGCATAGTATCCTTGCTTTGTTACATAATCGATTTTATGTTACATAATCAATTTGATAATATTTACATGATCATTGTAAATAAAGATATCACGTAGCATAGATTCATCAAGGCAACACCCTACTTTTGCCGATAAAAATCGTTCTTAATTTTTAGTTAGTATTGACTTCAAATCCCATGCATTATGACTGATGTCATATTTGTACTACTTTTTACCTAGGAGTTTCAGTGAGCTATCCAATACATCAATCTTAAGATCTTTGTTTGAGGTCGGGTGGACTGTAAAATAAAACTATTTCAAATTTGTTATATATGGCTATAGGCCAAGCCTAGAATTTGATATTTAAGCTCTCAAAAGTTGTGTTCAATAATGCTATTGTTGATGAGGTAAGGTTGGTGAATCTGTCAGAGTACCTACTATCCTGAAACTGATGGCACTGTGTTCCCTATTCCCTCCTTATTTGAGACATATCCCTTACACAGACACACGCCCACGTGCCAATTTACCATGTTCTCTTATTGGCGGATTACCAGCACGTGGCATTTCTCCAGAACCTCTGATTGGTTAATTAACATCACGTGGTGCGCAGCAGGACAGCTAGTTGGTTGTTAGACGGAAAGCAGATAAGCCGTCACATGTGCGGCGGGAGATGGTAATGTTTATCGTGCTCAAGTCAACTTTTTCCGGGTAATAGTGGGCCCTCTGTGGGGGCCGAGTGTGAGCCTCCCTACGGAATTACTGTTTACTATCCAGCTTAGTCTTCGCTTGTACTTGCCTACGTTCTCTCCCCTTTGCTTTTACTTTTTACAAACAATCTTGACTACAAGTTCTTTTTGGTAAGTTCCTCGTGCTTCTTATAGTCTAAATCACTCTGTTTGAAAACCTCATGGTCTGTTGGAGTGCAGGTTACCAAAAGTCTCAGAGGTAACGTTCTGTAGGTTACCAAAAGTCTCAGAGGTAACGTTCTGTTAAATTTCCGAATCAAGAGCGCCCCTCTAAAATCCGATGCACATATATCAAGAGAACTAAAGATGGCCTGTTAAAAGTACAGACACATTGTACTACAATGTAAAGATTTCAGACTGTGGTTGGCTGGGAATACTCGAGGAGTAGGAAATACAGCTCAGTGTTGCGGCAGATAGCAACTGTGACCACAACCTATGCAATGGACTGATAACCAATTTGTAGAACTTCTGACTTTATGTGCACTTATTTCTTAATCATTGTGATAGGGTGTTTTTATTCACTAATTAGCAGTTTGAATTTTCGAAATCTTGAGCTGTCAGCAATCACATATTCCTACAGATCGTGTTTGTGGAATTCGTGCAGCAACATGTATTTGCTGCTCTAGCCCAGCCCATCTCACATTCTTGGATTTCGAAATGATGCGATATTGCGATCTCTTCACATTGATGGTTGATACTACAGATGATACAGTCCTGATATGATGGGATTGTCATGAGTACTTAACCTATCTGAAAGGGGTGATCATCATCTCACCTACTTTCTAAAGTGAGAAAAGGGAAGCCCTAAACAGCACACATTGTGTGTTAATGGATCGAGACTCATTACACAAGATATGAGATATGTTGGTCAAATACGACAATCAAATCAGGGTGACTAAGTGCAGTGGGTCGCTAACATTACGCCCATAATAAGAGCTTTGTGTGCACTACTGCATACCGCCTTCTATATGCTCTATAGATGATATCCATCAACTTTGAACGTCGTTAAAGATGTGCTCTTTACTCAAACTTTTAGTTTTAGTTTCTACACGTTTTTTCATCTGCACGCTTCTGGATTTGTGACTTTCTTTAATGCGATCCTTTGATAATTTTGCAATGAAGTCATTATTCAATAATAAAAAAATATTTTCTTTGATAAAAAATATCCTCTGTGATCACTTCCCCGCTAGTGTTTAACAGGATCACCAATTGGCACAATTCGCAAGTCGAGCAAATGTCAACGGATTCGCCGAGACCCATTTGCAAGCAATATGTTTCAGAGAACAAGCATCGATAGAAGACGACGAAGCTATGATCTTATTGGTCGGCTGGAATCACATGAAGTTTAGTGGTGGTCTCCATTGGCTACATTTCATGCCTCATTTTACAGCCAATAATTTGCCTATAAATGGGATTTACGGACTTAATAACTTTTGTCTCTTTGAAGGAGTGAGTTTTGTAAGATCTATAACTTTGGATAATTCATCTTTACTATAGTATTGCATAAACCGTGGGGCCTTTTACCCTTGAGATATAACCAGGGTGTCACCAGAAGATGGGATAACTGAATATCCGAGTCGCCGCAAGCGTCTGACATGCCTATCGATACCCATGGTAACAGACAAAACGTTCGGACACAAGCCTCTATTGGCATCTTTCGATATCTGATGTTCGGCATTTGTCAGCCCGTACATTCATGATTTGAATATGGATGGCAATTATTGCAGATTTTATCGAAGTTACATCATTCACCTTTGGAGTGTGTCGACCGCGAAGCCAGTGGATTATTGGAATAATGCTGGCATACAAGCTCTCAATTATTACAGCCAAATAGAGCTCTCATTTAACCTTATATAGCTATATGGTCAACAGAAAACCTCGACGCAGATGCTTTCTTTTAAAGCTCGATTTCGTTGCAGCTCAATGATGTTTGATGATCGAATTCCACGTTACATTTGTTTTGCTAGCAAAATGTCTTCAGTTTTAATAATAGCTTTTTAGCCTTCTCGAAATTTGCATATTGATGCTACACTGCTATTATAGCTCAACTAAACGAGCACACTGAATATTATCACCTAATGCCCATCACTAGATACTTCCTCGCACCCAACACTTTCTAACACCCATCACTTACTAACACCCAACACTTACTTGCACCCAACACTTACTTGCACCCAACACTTACTAACACCCAACACTTACTAACACCCAACACTTACTTACACCCAACACTTACTCAAACCCATCACTTACTTACACCCAACACTTACTTACACCCAACACTTACTTACACCCAACATTTACTAACACCCAACACTGACTAACACCCAACACTGACTAACACCCATCACTTACTAACACCCAACACTTACTTACACCCAACACTTACTTGCACCCAACACTAACTAACACCCAACACTTACTAACACCCAACACTTACTTACACCCAACACTTACTCAAACCCATCACTTACTAACACCCAACACTTACTAACACCCACCCGAAACTTCTAAAACCAACTAACACCACCTCACCTACTCAGCATCATGTTAAGACGTTCAGTTCTGCTGCTCCTCTCCCTGATTTCTACAGCGAGTTGTAGCGGCTACTGTTCCGGTGACATGGTCTGGAAGGAAGATGCCCCCATCTGTATATCCACCTGCCCCCAGAGATTTTACTATCAGGTCAGCACAACCTTCGCCTTCCTCAATGCCATACAGAATACTTGAACAGCACTCTGCAACATTTTTTTCATTTGACAACAACAACTACATGCTACTGTAAAATACAATCCTTGTTTCCATGACCACATCTAAACCAACTTCAGGAATGTCCAGGAAGGACTACAGGGCGATGTGTGTGTCCGGACGACAGACCTGTATTGAGACGGGAGCACGAGAACGTATGTGTGGCTGCTAATAGTTGTGAGGCCCCCGACTGGTTCAAGCTCGGTCCTGCTGCCCTCAAAAACTTCAAGTTCTCTCAGGTATTTTCAAGGCATATTTCAGTTGATCAGACATTTGCAGGGCGGTTTTCAAATATGCAAATAAGGAAGACCCGTGATTCTAACAGCCATAAACCCTTATAACCTAGGTTTTGTACAATCACAAGTAACAAGTACAACCCCACATCAGGAGCCAGAGAACCAAGTAGTGACTAAAGGACGGTCCCTGACTCTCTCCTGCTTCGTGAATGCAGACAAGCCGGTCCAGTACTACTGGTACAAGATGGACACATTGCCTTCCGGCGACATGACCAGTGACGATCACCTTTACTTGGCGGGTGGGTTGCTATTACTGGTTATAAGATGGAGACAGAGCTCTCAGCTTCATAAAATTTTCTTTTTCCCAGGCAACACCTTACGGATGCAAAATAATATGTAAGTGAATGATTTCAATCCAACAAAACTCTAATGCTGTACCGTCCCAGGTTCTACGAAGATATGGATATCGAATGTGGAGGTTACAGATGCTGGATACTACCAGTGCAAAGCCCGCTCCCAGGACGGCTACTCCCTGCTCAGCAGGGTCAGTGAGGTCCTCATCAAACACACCAGTTTCGAGAGCACTGTAGTTTCCTCTGACGGAGTCGTCACTAACAAGGGTAGGTCAAGGGTATATCTCGTTAAGTTATCGGTTAAAATAGAGGGCTACATAACGGCAGCACTGTCTATGTTACTATCTCTCTAGATTTACACCCTGCGAACCTTGTTTTGAATACTATATATAACACACATTCCTCAGCTCGAGCGATACTGAAGTGCAACAAAGCGGGCGCCTCCTACCCACTAGCTCAGATCCAGTGGACTAAGGACGGGAACACTATCAGTGAGGCGGACATTTTCATGAACAGCAAAGTTGGACAAGATGGCTACGGAGATCTTTACATTCTCAACGTCAGAGAGAGCCATGCAGGTACGGAAACTAATCTACTGTGAACTATGTCAAGTAGTCTATAGTAGCTTATTAAGTATTAACAACTATCTTGCCTACCCCAACTTAATTTCAGAGCATATCACTATATCGAGATTCGAGAGTCTCTAAAACACTACAACCTTCTCCAGGCATCTACAAGTGTATCGCGATAGTGAAAGATCCTGACGTGGGGGGTACCCACATCCTCTCTCAGATCACCTTCAAGATCCGGGGTTCCCAGAACCAGGTCAGTGCTCCCCCCATCGCCCTAGAGGACGCCAGTTACGGGGACAAAGTTAAGATCGGGGAGGATGCTACCCTCTACTGTGGAGCTTACGGGTTAGTTGTAAGAGTCTTATTCAGCTTGTGTTAGGCTACAAAATTTAGTTTACCTTTAGTGTACACTCGTGAAGTCAAACGTATCTTAAAAGGAACAATCATATACGATTAAATAACCTACCTTTATAACTCTAAGGTACTTTTAAAACTTCTTTTATCACCACTTCTATAACTATAAGTTCTTCAAGAACAACATGTACCTACTAATGTTCTTCCCAGGTACCCGCCAGCGGAGTACACGTGGGCTAAAGCGGCCACCATCCAGGCTACCTCCAGTATATCGGGCTGTGGGGAGAAGACCTGCGTGCAGGATTACGGACGGAGACTTGTCATCGCCAATGTGGAGGAGAGCGACTTTGGAGGCTACTTCTGTCAAGTGAGAAACTCCGTCGGGATAAACTCCCTAGTGCTGACGTTAGAGGAGGAGCCTAAGAGTTATGAGATCAACTTTAAGGGGATTTCACCTTCCTACACAATCATTCCTAACAGATATGCATCCTTCAACTTGACCTGTGCTGTCGACATCGTGTCTTCCGACGCAGTAAGTATTGTACTTGTAGTTATGATCATATTCTATTAACTAGAAAGTAAGTAGGCAGATTTTAGTTACGAGATTTAGGCTCAGTGATTGGCAGTACGTATTCTAATGTCTGACCTACAAAACCATCACGGTATTACTTCACCCAGGTGTACATAGGGTGGTACAAGGACGGTAAAAGTGTGTCGGGTAGCAACCGGATCTTTACAGAGGACGTCGTGACAGCCGACTCCAGGATCAGGAAGCTGGTATTCAAGTATCCAACCGACGGAGATCCCGGTCTTTACCAGTGTCTAGCGTACAACTCCAAGGAGTTCGTACAAGCTAGCACTGATGTCGTGATCAAGCGGTACGAGGAGGGAGACGAGGAGGACCACGTGTTTTCTGGCAGTTTGTGGGACCCAGAAGCTCCCTTCGAGCTGAAGTTGTTTAAAGAGAAGAAAGGGGTAAGTGCATTGTATCTAGAGTGTAAAGTTAAGAGTTAGGTATCTCGCGAGCACAACTTGTTTCATCTGATTGATTCTAATATTTGATATTGATGCGAATTTATCTTGCGAATTTATTTTGAAACTCTCGGAAATACACCAAATTGTTTATCAATCGATGTCGCTCTCTGAAACAAAACATTCTCATCATAGCTATCCCGTAGATACAGGGAGCACATGCAGCATGCGAGGCCTGGAAACCAGCAGCACAGCTAGTTTCGATATTAGATCACAAACAGAATGATAGGGTCTTCAGACTTCTTCAGAACAACAGCATCGAAAAAGCATGGATCGGTAAGAGTCTTAGTCTAATCATCTCTCAAATATATCATAGCTATCATTGCTATCATGGATATAATGGCTCAATAGCTATGATAATAATAGCAATGAAAATGATATCTAACACACTAAGTGATTGAGTAAAATTTTAAAAAGTGTGTAACCTAGCTGTAACAGCTATGAAACCTTGTCTTGCCGCAGGAATAACAGACGAAAGTAAAGAGGGGAAATGGCAGTGGTTCACTCAAGAAGAGTCTTCCAGATATAGCAACTGGAAACAGGATGAACCAGACAACGGAGGCAGTACTGGTAGTAACTACGCTGTCATAGACATCGCTAAAGCTGGTGAGTTAATCTTCATAGGAGTTGGTTAGATTAAAAACTAAAATTATAAGTATTTATTACGCTTATTCCCGTCAAAGCTTACGAAATTCAAATGTAGGCTGTTTAAGACCCAGGGCAAGTGCTAAACAATTCCGTATCATAGATCAAAGAAATGACTTGACCAAAAACAGTTATCCAATTTTCCGCCCCTAGGCAAGTGGGAAGACATGACTAACACAGACACGACCTTCCCCTACGTCTGCAAGTTCTACAACGCTACCTGCCCTCTCCTGGAACAAGACGAGGAGTTCAAGGAGTACCCCGTAGTCAACTACAAGAAGCGAGCAGGTTTATATTTCACCTACAGCTCAATGTAGAACCTCAGTTACTAGTACAAACTTCAGATACTGTCAGTTACATAGATAGCTCCTCAAGACTAGTCTCATTGTCTCCACTAACATAACTACACCAGGTTCTATAAACGTGTCCCACCTCCACTAACACCACTACACCAGGTTCTATAAACGTGTCCCACCTCCACTAACACCATTACACCAGGTTCTATAAACGTGTCCCACCTCCACATACACCACTACATCAGGTTCTATAACCGTGTTCCACCTCCACTAACACCACTACATCAGGTTCTATAAACGTGTCCCACCTCCACTAACACCACTACACCAGGTTCTATAAACGTGTCCCACCTCCACTAACACCACTACA
>JH152692.1:362387-378987 GCA_000226015.1 Mnemiopsis leidyi | reverse complement strand
CTGTGTATGAGATTACCTGCAGGCTGTGGCCGACGTTATATACGGTGAAACTTGTCGTGACACTAAAAACTCGGTTTGACGAGCACATGAAGACAAGTGGATCAGGTATGACTGAGGTCGGTAAACACCTCAGTAGTAGTCCCACATGCAAGATCACGTTCGAGCAGTGTAGAGTTTTGACATTTGAGAGTAATATGTATAGACGTAAGATTAAGGAGAGTCTGTTTATCCAACAGTATGATGACGGCAGTTTGATCAACGATAAGTTGGCCTCTGTGCCATTGTTCTTGTTTAGCCTGCCAACCCATCAAGATCAACTGAAGGGGCGGAATTTTCCTAGTTTTCGGTAGTGGCAGTAGCAGCTCTGTCAGCATGCTGCATACACCACTTAACATGTAAGTAATTGTACAGCTTTATTTAGCACTTTATCAGTGCTTATCTTTTTCTGTAATCTTTTTTTTCTTTAATCTTTGTATGACGTAGGCCTTCCTAGATATTTAAATACCGTTGTAGCAGTAATTGTGCAGTAGTCACTAGTTTATCGATTGTGTGAGACGTAATTTTTGACAGTGTTTTGTTTTTATCAGTATTTATGTTTTATTAGATAAGAGTTAGTCGAATATTTTATAGTTTATGTAGTTGTTTAAGAATTAAATGCTTGTTGCCTGTCACCTGTTAATAAACTTTCAGCCAGAAGATGACAGGTGTTATACCTTATGAAATATTGCAGAACAGTGTCTAATTTGTTACAGAAAAGATGCTTACATACCTTATAGTCCTATTCATAACAAAAATATGCTGTACTGTGTCACAAATCTTAATGTTCAATATTAATTTTGAGTTTTACTTACTTCTTCAGCGTCCATGTCTAAGAGGTTAAACTTGCTATCATTCTGTTTTTCTTTCTCCATTACAGTCTTAGCATGATTTGCAAAATATAGTGATCTGTCACGTCAAGGTGGACCCTAAGGAAATTTGGTGCATGGTTAAATGGTACATCTTTGTCAAGTGCTTTTATATTGGGTCTCCATTTGGCCTCTTCTGTATCATGAGAAAAGAAAGTAATTTTTTCCAAATTAATGTCCATTTTCTGCAAGATTTGTGAATTCAGGGAACCCCCTCGATCCTGGAATGGCCTAGATTTCACTAAAAAATCTGCAACAGTGTTTGAAAATATGACTTTTTTGGACTGTCTAATTTTACATGATTCATGTTACATGGCTAATGTATAGAAACATAACCTTACAACATGGAAAGCAGGTGCACAGGGCATAGCCAAATGAAAACAGGGCGCTGTACATTGTGATTATGGAAATTAGAAAAAGTGAGCTGAGGAAATAGGGCAAGAAGTTAGAAGAAAGTTTAAACTTTAAACATCCGAAAACCTTAGAGCTCTACAAGCAGCCATTATCACAAAAATATCATAAGAAACTTTTATTAAGTCACCTTCATATACTCTTCATGAAAGGAATAGTATTCTGTATAATTTAGTGTACCTGGTAATTGATTAATTTCTTCTTTAATTAGAAAAAAAATTAACTTTTATTTGTTCAAGGAAGAAGCAAAGATGGCAGAGGTTGTTCAAAGCCACATCGAAGACATGTTGCCTGAAGTTTATGAGCTTCAGCAACTTGGAGTTTTGTCATCAGTTGAAGCCAAATCAGTCATTAAGACTAGAACTGATTTTGAGTACAAAATGCGAAGAAGGATTTCCAAAAAACAAGATTTTTTGCGATTTATTGATTATGAACTAAAATTTGACAAACTGAAACAATCTAGACTTCTTCAACTTGGTACAAATGATGTAAGTGAAGGTGTGAGGTACAGAAGCTTACAGCGTATCCACTTTATTTTTCAAAAATGCTTGAGAAAGTACAAGAATGATATCCCACTTTGGATTCGATACATTAAGTATTGCAAGCAAGTTGCTAGTTCTAGATCACTTGGTCTTGCTTTTGTTGAAGCTCTCAAGCATAACCCTAATTGTGTTGAAATATGGATTATGAGTGCTAAAAACGAAATGGAGGTCAATAAAAACATATCAGCTGCTAGATCTATTTTTCTTAGAGCACTTAAATTTAATTCAGATTCACCTGAATTATGGAAAGAACATTTTCGATTGGAAGTTCTTCATGTTGAAAAATTGCAGAAACGAAGACAAATAATGCAAGCATGTGATAAACCTGCACATGCAGCTCCTGATGAATTTATGAACTTTAAAACTGCAAAAATTGTTTTTCGAAATGCTCTCTCTTCCATTGACCTTACCTCTGATAATTTGTCTGGTTTTACTGAAATTGTACAAAAACTGGAATTCAATCAGGATGATCTCATGAAGTTTTTGTATGAAAGCGCCCTGAAGCAGTCTCCAGCTACTCCATTTCTATGGATAAAACTTGCTGAATTCGTCATGACAAAGGATGTCATCAAAGCTCAGAGTATTCTGCAGACAGCATTCGCCACTGTTCAAACCTTTGAGTGTTTAATGAGCATAATTGAATTTATGATCAAATTCTCAGAGAAACTGGGAAATATTCTATCTGCAATGACGGATTACATGGGTAGGAGTCTAGATACACTTTCACTTATCAATCCTGACAAGGTTATCAAAATTGGTGACTTGATGATCAAAAACGACTTATCCAGCTTTCTTGAAAAAATCATTGACATTGCCCTCAGAAAGTGTCCTGAAAGTCAAAGCTTGTGGCTATATAAAGTTCACAACTTGTCACATGATCCCATTAAAGATTTAGAAGAAGCTCTTTTGGTTTTGCCAAAGGATTCTAAAATACTGTTAGAGTACCTGAGCAGTTTAGCCTTGCTTGATCAAGCCAAATGTAGATCAAATTGGGAGAAAATTATTAAGGAGAGCTATTCTGCCCCCCTTATTTCTCATTATGTGCAATATGTTTATGCATCATTTGGCTTGGCAGATGCAAGAAAGGTTTTTAAAGCTGTCCAGAATTGGCACACCATCCCTGAAGAAACAGTCACAGAACTTCTCAAATATGAAATAGCTAACAAGACTGATTCAGAGCAAGTCTGTCAGCTATTCAACTTCTTGACCAATAATTTTGATAAAGCTGAAAACTGGAAATTTTACTGGGATTACTGTAGAAAAAATAGCCCAGAACAGATCTCATCAGTGCTGTGGAAATGTCGAAAAAGCATGTCAGAAGCTCAAATTGCACAGATGTTTTAAGGTTTTAATCTACAGAATATAGTGTACTGCAAAGTATTTTAACCAACAGTTACATTTTAATTTTGTTATAGTATTATATATGACTTAATCCGGTTTTTAAAACGAAAAAATGCTTTGTCTTCTTCTGACATATAATATAAAAATATAGTCCTACGCTTTTTATCTAAGTTTGATAATGCATTACACATTTAAATTACCTACTTAAGGAAGCATACTGCCATTGTTTGATAATATTACGGATTCTTTTAAAGACGGTTTTTGTTTATTAACAAATATCAGCAGAATGGCATCTGCAATAGTGAGGACCTGTATAAGGCAATCTACCCGGTTTCAATCCTCAAGGTTTGTATCCAACTTGGTGTTGACCAATATTTCAAACCTTATGTGACTTCCACCTACTTTTTAACAAATTGATAATATTGAAATAAAGCTGATAATATTGAACTGAAGCTGATAATATTAACTAGAAGAAGAACTATTATTAGGGCTTACTCTCATGCAGCAAAGACATTAGTGGATAATGGAATAAAAGAGAACAAAGTCTTCGTCATCAGTAAATCCTACTGTCCCTTCTGTCTGAAAGCCAAAGCAATTTTACAGTTAGCAGGTTTGACAATTGATCAAGTATTCCATAAATCTGTGCAGCTTGAGACAGTCAAGCATCCAAAGTTTCCTTACTAAGCTCTCAAATTTTCACAAAGTCACTCATCCTTTCCTTGATCATCTTGGGCGGGATGGTGGGCAAGAAAATTACCATGACACGAGATTTCTCATTTCCTATGGCCCCGGTCAACATTTACAACTAGTCAACTAGAAGAAAACTTGTGGATCATAAAATTTATATTTACAATTCAATATGATGCAAAACAATGCAATATCTAATTCCATGATTAATTGCACTATTTATTTTTAACCAATCGAACATAAAACATTACCAATTGCAATAGTCAATAGTCTGGGTACCTACTTAAAATGTCAGCTAAATTAGTAAATCTGCTAATCTTCAAAGATGAAAAATTGAAACTGACTGTTACGCGGTAGAATATCAAAGTTACTGAAGCAGCAGTGAAGGTACATGCCATGCTAATTAATAATCTAGTTGTTCATTTGAGCAACTGCAAACCGCTGTCATGCAATTTTTTAGGTCAGAAAGCAACAGTGGAAGAGATAGAAGACTCTCCCGAAATGGACAACATCCAGGATTACTGTAAAGAATTAACAGGGGCAAGATCTGTTCCTCGAGTGTGGATCAACCGGAAGTTTGTGGGTGGTGCCGATGCTGTTGAGCTAGCCTATAAAAATGGGACCATTTTATGACCCTTACCATTTTAGCATAAGAAATAAGTGGATTTAATTGAGCCCAATGAAATTTATTACATGATGTGTGCATATTGTATTATACTTCTGCTCTAGAAATCGCTTTAACACTTCAGACCTTTTTCTAGCATAAGAGATGCTCTGTTTTGACTATTTTGTGAACAATTGGCTTGAATTTTTCATTTTTAATTGATATTTTGCTGCATGCTTGCATTGTATCTTTGTCTAAGTCTTTGTCTAATGAAGTTATGATTGCGAGGTAGTTTCTTTGAGATCTTTCATATAATTGCCACATGTTTTAGATAGACGATGATTATGACAATTAATATTACTGGAAATAGCGAACAATAAATTACTTGATATTTCTGTAGCTTTGTCGCACGACAAGATTCACGATTGGTGCTGCCAGTAGTTCAACAAATCACAGTACGATGGCCAAGCAGTTAGTAGACAGCGGTATCAGTGACAACAAGGTCTTCGTGATCAGCAAATCTTACTGCCCCTTCTGCGTCAAAGCTAAAGATTTTCTCAACAAAGCAGGTAATTTTCTGTTCTTTTTATCGGACCCCCTATCAGAAGAATCAGATAGTTAAACCCAACTATGGTTTTCGAGATTCTAGTTATGCCTCATCTTATGTGCCATTTACATAGTACCTTCTCAGGGTTTACCGACATGAAGGTAATCGAGATAGAAGACATGGCAGAGATGGACGCGATCCAGGACTACTGCAAGACTCTGACTGGTGCACGCAGTGTACCTCGTGTCTGGATCAATCAGAAGTTTATTGGAGGTGGAGATGATGTCCAGAAAGCTTTCAACAACGGCAGTCTTCAGAAGCTTGTATAATCATTGACTTATTGATGTACTATAGAAAACCTTTTGCATAGTTTCTAAATATGATATAATTTAGTGGGTCGAAAGATTATCTTTATATCTAAGAAGGATTTCGTACCCCTCTTACGATTATCTGTTGCCATTAGTAGAATCAAAATTTGGCATTAGTTATACCATAGATTGTGAATTATTTTTCATTACCATTTATAGCTTTTATGATCCTCAGATAGGATTTATGTTGGTGATTTATTTATTAGAATATTTTCACATTGTTTGTTCTATACTGTGTATCATTATCGATTAGATTTGTTACAAATGATTAAGATGTCCTTTTTTGTTATTCATAAATCGTTGCTTTTAGGAAGTTTTCTCAATTAAATATCCGAGTTTGTTGTTCATTCAAATTTTATCGACACGGAAGAGTTACCTATCGGCTGTTAAATCAGTTTTGATTTCCGGTTGTTCACGATAAACCTCAAAAATTCAATTACGGTACTCAATACATAATAAAATGTAACAAATGATTCTGATGAAATATTTCAAACTACCACAGCTACAGATTGGTAAGTAAAAAGACGTCAGTATTGAGTTGTGAGCATTTATAGATGGTAAGGATATCCAGCCAGCCTCAACTAGTACCCCTCACTAACACCTCCCTCACCGGTTTTTTAAAACTGTCCGACGATTCAGAGTACTTCTTATCTGTAGACTATTCCTGCTACCCTCCTAATGTCACTTTTGGTGATGAACTGCGCTCAGAATTTATAAAATACCCCACAAAACTTACTAAGTTAGTTGATCAGTCTAAGACTCTTGAATCTTTTGTCGAGAATCTGGTAAGTTTTTTGGAGGATATACTCGTTCAGCCAACTGACAGTAAACATTTGCTGGCTTTAATTAACCAAGTTGCCAATCTACCTTCAGAATCTGTAAAGTCGATAGATCAGGACTTCAAGCAGATTGTATTAAAACACACTGACGAAGGAGATAGAGAGCATCACCTTGCCATTCAGCTGGACTCACAACCTCCTACATATGTATGTGATTTACCACAGCAGCTACAAATAGATAACGAGAACACATGGTCGTGTCAAGCGGTTTTAAAATCTTTTAGAGAAGTCATCAGTCAATATCAAGCATTGTGGGATGTACTAGATGACATCGACTCCAATTGTTGGGTTATTGAACCTGAACCTTTCAGTCGTGGAGCGGTGCATCGTAGGATCGTCCTAAAAGAGGATGTCTCCCTTATTGTAACACTAGACCCTTCCCAGCCTACATCACTACCTCGGTGTCGCTTTCTTGGCTCCGCTAAGTCTATACAACCTTTTCAGAATTTATTAGATGAGAGGGTAGACGACTGGGACCCTGCCCTTGGCGTTGTTGAAAATTTGGGTTCTATTTTGGACTTGGAACTGCTTTCTAAGCCAACGGGTGGGGAAAACGCTATTTCTATTGATTGTGGTGTGTGCTATTGTTATGACATGATGGGTCAAATTCCGGAGATCAGCTGTAATAACGAGACATGTAAGCAGTTGTTTCACGTTGAATGTTTGGTTGAATGGTTTAGAGGACTTCCAAATGTTAGGCAAAGTTTTGGTACGGTTTTTGGTGAATGTCCTTATTGCAGTAAAGCCATGCATGTTCAAGCAGTTCTTTGAAAATCAGTCATGAATTTATTTCTAACAACATTGATTGTTATATTCGAGTTCAATGCAAAGTCTTAGCCTTTATATCGCTCAGTTTGTATTATTGATTTAAAATTTACATTTTAATTCAGGTTTAAGATTTTAGCAATTTTAAGGCTTCATAAAAACCAAACTGACCCCTAAATCATATTATTCTAGGTGCTTGGAATGTGTGGATCGAAATTTCCAAGAGGAATTTTTAAATCTTTAAAACGTAACTTATCATATCCTAGATTAAAAAGAATGGCATCGGTGGACAAAAACATCACAATTACAGAACAGGAGCTCAAGGAAGAGAGTGATACCTGTGCGGTCAGTCCAGCTACTTCAAAAGAGATCTGTAGAAAAAGAAAGTTCAGAAAGAAAATTCAGAGTTATCAGTGTACTCTCTGTGAATTTGAAGCAGATGGCAAAAGAGCTCTTAATGCCCACATGCTCACTCATCAAGACAGTCGACCTTACAAGTGTGATAAATGTACTTACACCGCTGCAAAGAGATACTATCTCAAAGAACACTCTCGAGTCCACAAAGGGGAGCGGCCGTTTAAATGTATGTTTTGTGATTACAAAGCATGTCATTTAAAAACCCTAAAAAGACATCTTTTGATTCACAGCGATGAGAAGCCGTTTAAGTGTGATCAATGTGACTATGCAGCCAAACATAAACAAACACTAGATGTTCACAATAGGAAGCACACAGGAGAGCGTCCCTTCAAGTGCAAAGTTTGTGACTACAAGGCAGGTCAACTGAGCACTCTGAGGAAGCACGAGAGGACCCACACCAAAGAAAGGCCTTACAAATGTCAACTATGTGACTATGCAGCTGCTCGAAACGAACTGCTTGTTGTCCACATTCGCAAGCATACTGGTGAAAGACCTTTTCCTTGCGAGCATGTGCCATGCGAGTATAGGGCTAGGAATACTGGAGATCTTAAACGGCATATGAAAACTCATTCATCGGACAAGACCCACAGATGTGAGCTTTGTAATTACAGTACTTATAGAAAAGATCACCTTGATTCTCACCTTCTTCAACATTTGAATATGTTTTAAAGAGATACAAAAAAATGTTTGAAACTAAGTTTATCGTAACGTCAAATGCAGGAGTTGAGGAAGATCCCCGAAACTTTTTGCTGAATTTTTGCTAACAATGCTCCCTTTGGGCAACCTTGCTTGAATGTGCGTTATGTTGTGTTATATTGTGCTATATTGTGCTATGTTAGTATATTGTGCTATATTGTGCTTTATTTTGTTATATCGAAATGGAATGTAGATTTGAATGGTTTTGATTGCCCTATCTTTTATATGGGACTCTTATGTCATTGGTATTTAATCGTCACAACTCGCACTTACTAAGTTTTCATGGTTAGCTGTTTAAACTTTCTAACAGCTTATGTTAGCTAATTGTTAGTGTATCGGAAATATAACACTTAACCATCAGAATTCCGATGCATTCAGATTTGTAAAGCTATGTGAAGAAGGTTCTTTTATTGACAAGTTATTTGATGTTTGTCAGTTTGCCATAGAAAATTGTTTCTTTCTCTGTACAATTTGACAGCAAAATATGTCTGTATTTTAATCCTGCTTGTCATTTTACTATCAATTCAAGGGTTGCTGTCGTTTGTTATCGTAACTGTATGTAAATGTATTTTTTTAACTAAAAACAATTTTCATATATTTTTTGATAGCTTTAGCATTAGAATATATAACCTCCTAAATTAAAACTGAGCGGTTAAACCTTGCAACTTAACTTTTGTGTACATCTCATCTTTCAGCTGATACGTACTAGATGCCTACTACATCTATAATCAAATTTTCTCTACAAACTTACATAAAATTAACGATTGACTTGATTTACAAGCTTCGCTCTCCTGCAGATATTACGTGAAGAATGAGTTCAGTACATAATTTAAAAGCAGCCATCTCAAAAGAATGTGAGAGTGTTCCTTTACTTCAAGTCACCGCCATGTGTAAAGCAAAAACGAACAAAAGAAGAAGGCTTGGTCCCAGGCCTGTTGTTCAACTTGCACGTGGCGTAAAAGGAACTGTTTCACGTGAAGATCTTGGAAATGTAATAATCACAGATCCTCACGATGCTGCTGCTGTTTACATGTCGGGCTGCTATGGCAAGGGTTCCATCTCTAAAGGTGCTCCAACAGGTCTTCTTGATCGCTCAGAACATTTGATCCTGTCCCCATGTGAAGCGATGTATTTGATTGACATGGGAGCTCTTGTTTTAATTCAGTCCGATAAGCAAGTTTGGGGAAAATCAGATCTCTGGAAACACTGGTTAAGCCATAACATTGGTTTTTGTGAAAAGTTTATCATTTACAAACACTTCCGAGACAAGAGATACACAGTGCGATCTGGGATCAAGTACGGAGGTGATTTTATGTTGTACACAGGGGATCCAAACACCACACACGCTGCGTATGTTGTGAAGGTTGTGACGTCTGAGGAGCTTCTCTGGACCGATGTCAATGCTCTGCGGAGAGTCAGCGAGTCTGTTGCTAAGGAATGTGTTTTGAGTTATGTAAGTTTCAAGCAATATGACGACAGGAATCATCCGGATTGTGTCGACTCTTCTATTGTTTCTCATGTTCTGCTAAAACGATGGATCCCAGAGAGGGACCGGGAAATTGTCAGTCAAAAGTCAGAAAAATCGAAGGAATAATGTTTCATTTTACGTTTATGGGAGTTTTTATTATCATCTAAATTGGTCATATTTTGATAACTTATATAGCGATTCAGTATATTTTCGAACTATTGTAGCTTGTATAACATTTAATTTCGGATTGAACCATGACCACGGGGCACGGGCTACATTGATTGTTCTTTCTTAAGTTATAGATTAGTATATTCAGATGAAAAGACACTCTACTCGCAACTTACAACTCCACAATGACAAGTAACGATCTGTCCTTAGTGTATGATCTGAAGAGGTATGACAACACTAGTGAGTCAAGGAGCAGAGGGCCGTCTGTTCGAGACGACATTCCTGGGCAGGCCGTGTCTTATGAAGGAGCGGTTTAAGAAGTCGTACCGACATCCGGTACTGGATGAAAAACTTACTAACAAGAGACTTAGCCAGGAGGTTGGTTTGATTTTTGGTGAAGTTTTAAATATCTTAGGGTAAAAAGCTTCAGGCTACTGATTGTAATTTCACAAGTTATGTTTCGGCACATTTCTGTGCACTGGTTTTTAATTGGACTGCTTACAACATCTCCTGGTTACGACTACTGTATTCTCCGTTGCTATCCGATATCTTAAGCCGAATTGTCGTGAGTTTACAAAAATATACCATACAAGAATACACCATACATTTCAGTGTCGGATGTTGAGTAAATGTAGAAGTCTGGGCATACGCACTCCTACTGTATACTATGTAAACAACAAAACTAACACTATTTACATGGAGTACATGAAACAAACTGTCGTATTTAAAGACTTTGTCGACGAGCATGTGTAAGTAATGATCGGATTTTCAACTAAAAGAGCAATGAACAAAGTTCGTATTTAGAAAATTAGCTCCCAAATTGTCACATTTAAAATTGAGCTCCAACCCGGGCAGTTAATAACAAAATAAAAACTGTTTCAGAGCTAAAGGATAAACAAAATGAAATCTGTTTCAGAGCTAAAGGATAAACAAAATGAAAACTGTTTCAGAGCTAAAGGATAAACAAAATGAAAACTGTTTCAGAGCTAAAGGAGAGCGGAGAGTGCTGGCAGACTTGTGCTTTAACGTGGGGTACACTATAGCTCTCCTCCACAACGGGGACATCGTACACGGCGACCTGACCTCCTCTAACGTTCTCGTCATGAAACGTATAGACAAGTATGACTGTGTCCTGATTGACTTCGGACTGAGCACTAACTCCTCCCTTGTTGAGGACAAGGGAGTAGATTTGTATGTGCTGGAGAAAGCGTTTCTCAGCACGCATCCAAACTCACAGGACTTGTTTGATAAGATATTGGCGGGGTATTGCAGTGCGGCGCACAGTCAAAAAGTGGTAATGAGCAAGTTAAGTGAGATAAGGTTGAGGGGTCGGAAAAGGAGCATGGTAGGATGAGGTGTACTGTGTTTAGGAAACTTTATTTGTAATTCACAGCATTATTTGGAGTCATGTCTCACCCCTGATTGTGTTTCAAGTGTACTTACTGCTTCTGTCTACTTGCCATGTTTCATTGAAAAACTATAGTTTGATTTTTTGTCCTATTTGGGTCTGGTTTCTCCAGAACAGAATTTACGCTAACGTCTTACCAATAAATCTTTTATTACAGTACCATATTCTTTCAAATTTGCTGGAAAAAGTGTTAAATTTCATTTAAGTCACTTACTAATTAACTTATAATGGAAATCTTGAAGGAGCTATGGCTGATGACGAGGACAAAAACAGGAAACGAAGAAAAGTTGATAAGAAAACCTCGAGTGACGACAGTAAGAATTAAAAGAACTAAAAAATTCAATCGTCAAATCCAAATTTATCAAGATCGAATGCTGCTGGCACATTTTGTAGTCAGTGTAAATTACCGTTCCCTTTTCTTGTCGACTCTGGTGGAACTAACTGAAGTTTTTACAGGTGTTATTGACCTGACCTGCAAGTCCAAAGTAAGCTCCTTCAAGATTCACGACGTGGTAGACCTGACCTCTGTCGCTCCCAAACCTCTCGCACCAAAGCCTGTAAGCTTAACATAATGTATCATCGTGAAACCGACTCGTCGGTCTTTTTCTATACCTAAAACTTCCATGTTTATTTATCTTTATAGGAGCTTCTTGGCGGTCTACACTTGTGGAGCGAATTTTGGTTACAGTCTTAATCCTTATTGCTGGAAAGCGCGATACGATCTTTTATAATATCTTCCCGCGCACGCGAGTTTATGTTGCACGTACTCGCGCATGGTAGTGCAGTCCGAGCTTAGGACAACATACGTTATACGTACCCATCGCACGGACCAACTAATGCAGCTATAATTTTACGAATCAAATCCAACAGAATGGGACATTGTTGTATAAGCTGGTATGTTTCAAATGCCAATTGTAGACCCTCACTAACCTGTCAAATTTCTAGCATGTCCACTGAAAATGGCCTGCTCATGGACTCAGAAGCTTATGATAAGCTAAAGACAAAGTTAGAAAAAGAACTGTTTATCTTCCAATGGCTTACAGGACTGGAAAAAACTGTTCTCAATTATCCCAAAGCTGAGTTTAAGCCACTTCAATCCAAGCTGACCCTCGAACTTCAGGAGATTCTGAAATCCGAGCATGGTCCGCCGGTGCGCCGTCTCCTGGGAAACGCGTTTGTGGCGGTTTACTCAGTAGGTGACACCTACTCCATGTACGATACTATAACAGTGTGTCTAGACCTGATGAAAGGTAAAGCTGACAACACCACCATGTTGGGTTGTATCGAGATACTCGGTCATCTCTACGAGAAGTTGGGTAGAAGTGCTGGCGGGGTTTTTCCCGACTGTCTACAAGCCCTCGTGAAGTGTATCAAATCTTCTGATCCAAGTGTGAGAAAATCATCTATCTATTCCATGGAGCAGATGATCATGGGATTGGAAACATCGGCCTCTTACGGTTACAAAGACATGTCTAAAGCATTTAGGAGTTGTATGAATGACAAATCTTTGATCGTTAAATGTAAAGCAGTGCAAGGGTTGAGAGCATTGTCGCTGTTCTACAACGTGACGTACACCAGTGACTTAGACAGCAACATTGCAACATGTTTGAAAGTACTGGAAGGGGCAAACTACGACTGTCGCATTGCTATCGCTCAGCTTGTTGGAACTCTCCTGTCTAAAGCTCTTCAGTTTAAACCTCCGGAGGGATCTAAGTTAAAGAACTACTCAACGGAGGAGGTTTTCTCCTTCCTTTCCATGTCCTTCCTCCACGGCTCTATTTCCATACTCAAGACATCAGGTGTTGATCTTGGAAAGAGTGTTACACCTCGTGAAGTTAGAGTGGGTATAACTGAGGCTTACACGTTCTTTTTCAAGGAGATGAACAATCCCTGGGTGGTGAACAATCTCAATCTCATTGTTTCTCATCTACTAGATCTCCTATCCAATTCTAAAGCTACCCCCTCTCATGTCGAGGCGGTGTACTCTAGAAAGTGTATCTCCTTTGTAATGGACTCGCTTATAAACTCCCTCCTGGGTGAAGCATCACAGCTAGAGATAGCCAAGATCTTGATAATAGCCGTCCACAAACAGATGGAGAACTTGAACAAGTCCGAGAGCTCTCTAAGCGACGCACAATCTTCCCAACACATCATCTCCACCGCTCTCTACCAACTCTCTTCAGTGGTACTCCGTCTGGGGACGGCAAGCATGACCCTCATTACAGATCACATTCCTGTGGCTCAAGGGAAGAGTATCATGTTTACAGAGACGGTGTTTGAAGTGTTGCTTCATCCGTCCCCTGCAGCAAGACTCACAGCAGCGTGGTGCTTAAGATGTACTGCTACTGCTGTGCCAGCCCAGCTTACTGCTTTGATCGACATCTGTACAGGTGGGTTTAGTGCTCTTCAGCGTCGTCTAGTTTTTGCTTTCATTTCTGGCGGCAAGCCCAAATTCGATGAAAATTCTTAAAATCTGAATCCCTAATATGGCCTTCAAATATATTGTAATGCCCATCTTAAAACGATTTCTTGTTACAGACAAGCTCGAAAAGTTAAAGACATCTCCGGAAGCTCTGTTTGGTTTTTCTCACTCCCTTGCCGCTTTGATTGGCTGTGTTGGTGGTTGTCCTCTCGGCATGCCTCATTCACGAAGTAAACAGGTTAGTATTCTATCTAGAACACCAAGACCATTGCAGCTTATAAAATCTAATGCTCAAAATTCAAAATTTATGTTTTCTCACACTCGATTATCGGCGATTGAACACCCATTTCACCCAGGTGATGGTTATAGCTGAGGACATGTTGAGGACATCATCCCAGAACACACGACTCTCACTACCCCGGACTCAGTGCGGCTGGCTCCTCCTTGGAGCCCTCATGACTCTTGGTCCTCCCGTCGTCAAGAGCAACCTCTCCAGACTCATGCTGATCTGGAAAAACGCTTTCCCCAGGAGTACTAAAGAGTTGGAGAGTGAGACGGAAAGAGGCGATCTTTTCACTTGGCAGGTTGGTTTAAATTTATGGCGTGTCGCTATTATCGCGATTATGTTTCAAAGAAAAATTGAGGAACAAATTGGATTGTCGGCATTAAATCAATTTGTCAAATTGTGACATTCTCAGGTGACATTGGAAGGATATTCCGGAGCACTAATGAGTATGTACAGTTTCTTGGTACATTGCCCGGACTTGTGTTCTGACGACATTCTGAGGAGACTAGCGGGGATTAGCGAAGTTGCCGTTAACGTTCTCAGTCATCTGCCTACAATCATTAAGCAGGTTAGCGACAGTATACCAATGTTTTTGTTATTCTCTTCTTGACTCGAGTGGACAAAGGAAATTCATCGATATATTTCTGCGTTACCACGCTGTCATCAGGACACTAAAAGTTAAATGTTGAGGTATGATAATTATATCGAAATGTAAGAATAAGAAAATATTAAGAAGGAAAATAAGACTATACCATATGCTCAATATACACTATAAGGATACCATATTGCAGTGTATCCCTATACTCTGCACTGTCATGATGTAAAAGATTATAGATCTTTAAATAGTCTGCAAACGCTGATAAGACTTTACTATTTCTTAATTCAAAATACTAAATAGAAAAAGGGGCAACTGACATATTGACTGATAAAGCAGGATAAAGATTTAAATGAGAGAAAAAAATAACGAAAAAAATACGAAATAGTAACGCAGAAGTATATCCATGAATTTCCATTAAGTCCTCTGTCTTTCACTCGAGTCACGAAGAGAATAACAGACTGTTCAACTTAAGTTCTGATGCGACTCATAAACAATTATCCGATCATTCAGTTAAAGCGACAGTATAGTTGTGGTTATTTTTCGTGTGTCAACTCAACTTGGTCCTTCTTAAAGAAAAACACTCCCCAATAAAAGCTACATTTTGAGAATTCTTTCTGAGCTCTTTTTATGGGATCTTTTATTCGCAGTTTTTTATAACTTCATTTATCCAAGTCATGTAAGATGTTAACTCTGAATTAACCTTCAGCACGGTGTACAACTGAAAGCTGCTACCGCCATGGTCAGACTACGTCTGTATTCTTGTCTTCTGAAGATTCCACCTAAACAGTATGACGGTGCTTTCGCTAATCTTCTCCGACAGCTTGGTACGTCTGAATTCTTTATTTGTGTCTTGCACGATAATCGTTCTATGTTTTTTGCGCCGAAAAACAATTTATGAAATTTTACCATCCGGGGGCTGATCAAAAATGAGTATACTAGCTTTTTGTGCGATATGTACACACGGTTGTACACTGTACCCGCTAAGTAGTGTGCATGCAAACAAACCCAGACTAGGGCGCCGCAATTCTTGTTGGTTTTAATTTTGGTATCCTTCTTCTTCTTGAAACGTCGATAAACAAAGCGAAAAGAAGTATCGTAATTGGAATCATTACGGGCTGAAACTTTACTGTCACTTTGAGTGTGCACAAAACCTCACTTTCATCTTCAGTTTCCGAGCTGGTTCTGAACGATCAAACCTGCACCATGACGTCTCTCCTTCGCAAGCAATGTCACCGAGGTGACAGTATCATCCTGGGAATCTGGCTCAAAGACAACGACCATCAAACTGTGGAGGAGCAACTCCAGCCGAACAGTGCGGCCGGGTCTGGCGCAGTGGAGCACGACAGCACGTGCGTCTTCATGGAGAAAGATTCTTCAAACTGGCCCCTGCCTCTTGGGGTGATGGTGGTAGATAGTGCGGTCAGACTATTCGGGAAAGTCTTCCCGTCTCTTGGTGACAAACATAAGCTCCAGTTACTTTCTCACTTTAACGAGACCATCAAAAATGGTTAGTAAATTCTCGGCGTTGTGATCGAGTAAGATTTGTTATTCCTTACGCGCTCTAAAAGTAAAACCTCAACTCTCAGATATTAATGTTAAAGCATGTAGATTGTTGACAAATTTAAACAAATGTTAAACTTTTCTACAGCTAAAGGGAGTCGGCAACAAGCCGTTCAGGTCAATATCTTTACTGCTTACCTGGCCGCTCTGAAGTTTACTTCAGAGAGCAAACTTCAACTGGGAAACAAGGACGTTATATCCCAGGCAAACCAGGTATTTCATTCACGTACTATATCTATATTTTTTGTCATTCACTTCCGTGACTCAGATCTGAGAATTATAAAATTGATTGAATGAAATAAAGAAATATGATCATTGTCATTAGAAACCCCCCTATTTGTGCGTTTTGGGGGTTCCGTGGGAAAAAAATTCACTGCACCTCCAATGTTTAAGTTTGAAACTTAATTTTGAAATCTGTCGTACAGAATTGTTTGGGGTTCAAAATAGTGTTGGGATCAACCCGCTATCTCATTCAGCTTAGCCTGTGGATCCCTCTAAACTTCGAGGGAATTTTGAGGCTAACTTTTTTACCTCACTGTTTTTTCAAGTTACATTGTACCTACTGCGA
>JH152692.1:337558-361713 GCA_000226015.1 Mnemiopsis leidyi | reverse complement strand
TTTGCGACTTTTTTGTTAGCCTCATTTTACCCTCTCATAATGAGAAATCTTCCCTCTTTTCTTCAGATTCTAAATCGCAATGATCAAGAGGTTCGAACTGACATGCCACCCACTTTATATTTTACTTACAAAGCAATGATAATCACGTCGCAAACCCACCTTTCAAGACATGCTGTTAGCCTCAATTTGACCTCGGCTAAATGTAACCACCGTGTGATGAATCAAT
The DNA here is from genome assembly GCA_000226015.1 of Mnemiopsis leidyi. Classification (NCBI taxonomy): domain Eukaryota; kingdom Metazoa; phylum Ctenophora; class Tentaculata; order Lobata; family Bolinopsidae; genus Mnemiopsis; species Mnemiopsis leidyi. Next base: position 361,487 of record JH152692.1, on the reverse strand, counting down.
AGTCCAAAGTCTGAACTAGTGATGTGTGAAATATTTTTACTCTACCTCAAAAGTCATGGCTGTGACAAACCGACAAAGTCAAATTACGAAAATTCGTAAAATTTTCGGCGCACAATCCTAATGACATTGATCATATCCTAATTTTAATTTTTTCTCTCTTAGTTGGCAGAGGTGGCGCTGACAAGTCCGGATCCTATACTGAGATGTGCCGCGGGGGAAGCGCTGGGAAGAATGGCTCAAGTAATTGGTGATCCTAAGTTCATCTCAACCATGGCTCAGGTAAATATCTTCCTATGTAGAAACAATTCTCTGAGTTCGGAAATCATTAAATCTAGACTTAGCCTTACTCGGTAACTTAAACTATCATTTCTAATTATTATCATTATATAATTCATACCGGATCTATACTATCATCTGACTTCTTTGAGATGCGATAATTAACCATGCATAATGGTGAATCTAATGTCTGCAGTTTATAAATTAAAATGTTTACAACCTCGCGTTTCCGCAGAAAGCATTTGAGAGTCTGAAGTCTTCCCGTGATGCCCACTCCAGGACAGGAAACTGCTTGGCCCTGGGATGTCTACACAGATATGTTGGAAGTATGGGTTCCGGCCAGCACTTCAAGAACAGCGTGGCAGTTCTGCATGCTCTAGCCAGGGACACAGTTACTCAGGTATCCGTACTTATCGGCCTTACGACAGAGGTTGTCATTAATGAAAAAGTATGACCTTAGCTTACGTCGCAAGCCAAGGTAGTGTGAATTGAAATCTGAATTTCCAATTCTGTACATAGTGTTCTAAGAACAAGATCCAGATCTCTACCAGCCCTAACAAGATGACCTGTCAGGTACAAGTGTGGGCTCTACACGGACTGTCCCTGATAGCGGATACAGGAGGTCCCATGTTCCGGGGCTATGTAGCCTCCACTCTCGATCTAGTGGGTGAGCTGCTCCTGACGGAGAGTGTGGACAAAGTGGAGGTACATCAGTGTCTGGGCAACCTCCTTACCGCACTCATCACTTCTCTCGGTCCTGATCTCCAGGTTGGTAGTTATAGGACTGAGTCTCAGTCTGTAATTAAAAACCGCTAAACTTCCTTACGGAAATTTTTAAATTTTTGCTTATCAGAAATCATAATACTATGGTCAAGTATAGCTTTCACTAAAACGCTGTTGCTCCACTAACCACACTCCCCGGTAGATGGAGAGTAAGAGTATCACTAACCACACTCCCCGGTAGATGGAGAGTAAGAGTATCACTCACGGCAGGAACGTCTGTCTGGTAGGATGTGCGGCTATGCAGATACACCCTGATCCCCTGGTACAGTGTACTGCGATACAGTGTCTCCAACAACTTCACCTCTTTGCTCCCCGGTACACTCCTTCTTGTGTGAATTGGGAGGGTTGTAGTTAACAGATTTGATTTAGAAAGTTTTTGAAAAGGGTTTATTGAAAATTAGGAATTTTAAATGCTCAACATTTGGTCGGCTGTAGCAAAGGTGCGTCCAGATTTATCATTTCTCCTAACAAACTAACTCCCAATGAACAACGTGAACCACCTCGTAACAAAGTATAACATTAAACAATGTGAACCACACATACCATAACAACATAACACCCCGGTTCTAACCACATACCTTCCCAGTCACGTGAACATGAAAGCCCTGGTGGTGTATCTCTGCAACTCCCTCTTCTCCAAACATCTCCTCCTACGGCGGGAGTGTATTGCATGTCTCCGACAGCTTGCTCAGCGTCATCCTCACGAGCTGGCCGGTACTCTACTTTTATTTGTGTTGCAAAGTTCGAATTTCAAACCTTCAGCCATTTTAATAAAGGGATTGTTCTGACACGTGTGAGTAAGATGTTGTGTTCTTTCAGATCACCATGTAAAGGAAGATCGATACCTTGCCTCGGTTGTCATGGAAATGTTAGACTTGGAGCAGGACGAGATCTTGTGTGATCATATCAGGGAGGCGGTGTCTGCCATATTGGGGGCGGTCGGGGCAGAGAACCCCCGTAAATGGCTCAGTTTGTGTAAAGGAGTACTGAGTTTAGCTGCCAACAGTGACGGACTTTCTAAGCAACCTGATTTAGTACGTTTATGAGTGCTGAATTTTAAACATCGCTGTTCTGGTGATCGCTTTGATTTTTGTACCATACAAATAGAAGTCAAAATGCATTCAAATATATGGAACTTAGTTTACACAATAGTGGAACGACAATAGACACAGTTCTACCCACGTTCAGGAGTTAGCCAAGGACGAGGACGACGAGGGAGACGCCGCTAGTTTTGGAGAGGTCTCCACAGTCGTGAAGAACACGATGGCTCCACGCTGGACCACCAAACTCTTCGCAATACAGTGTGTGAAGCAGCTCATGACGGCCTGTAAGGATGTTCCCCATCATGTGGACTTGACTAAAGCCAGGCAGAAACTGAAGGTGTTTTTCTATTTGTCTTGATTCGGTGTGGATCTTTCACTTTGTTGAACAGGCGAAAATAATATGGTTATGTAAATCATGAATTTAATCATGGTAATGTAAGAATGGTCTGGGCTTAATGCTGCTATCCAACCAATCAGTCGCTTCTATATTAGTTATAGTTCGTTACCTTTGCTTTGGTTACCTTTATGTTCATTGTGACACAAATTTGAATATTTCTAAATAAGAAATTTACGTGTTAAAACTGGGACTTAACAGGCGGACCCAGCCGGTTCCTGTCTCGTGTTTCTTCTCTCTGACCTGGTCCGAGCGACCTTCATCGCCAGTACTAGCTACAGCGACCAGTTGCGCCGCGAGGGTCTCAGTGCGCTCCAGATGATCATCAACGTCTTCTGTGACACTCTAGACCCTGACTACGATAACCACGCACTTTTGGAACAGTATCAGGCCCAAGTAGGGGCTGCTCTCCGACCAGCCTTCGAGGACGACACCCCTCCGGACGTCACGAGCATGGCCTGTCAGGTACCTTTTTTGTTAAGATTGTAACGCTTTTAGATTTATTTTGGATCGTGACTCATCTTCCTCCTTACTAAGGATTGTCATGGTTGTGATCAGCTCCCCCTAAAACTACACTCTCCAGGTCTGCAATGCGTGGATAAGCAGTGGCGTATCACGTGATGCTAGCGACTTGAAGAGGATTCAGCAGCTCCTTGTCTCCTCACTGCAAAACCTTCAGACCAGTACTCACGAACTTATCATTTCTAGGTATTTGTCCTTTCATTTCTAATGAGGCAAGAAATCGTTCTTCTGGGTTTAAATGTCATATTATAAAATTCTGATGAAACGGTGACAAATTAAGTCGATTGGGCTCTTCAGTGATCACTTATGATTTGTCAGCTATCTTGATTAATAATTTTCGTCAAATTGATTCTCAACAATTTTTTGGTTACATTAATTATCGAATACAGATGCTTGCTAAACAATAGAATAATATCAACAGAAAATATACTTACATTGCTACCAACTGAATACTGCTCAGCTTCCCTAATAGCAGCAAGTAGTTATAACCGTGTCAGTTCGAAATGTTTAAAGATAAGTGTCCTATAAACACATTTTCAAGTCTACAGAGAAAATCAACAAAATTACTGCTCAACTCCATTAAGTGTAGCCATGACCTTAATCTAATCATATTTTTCAACCTTAAACATCCGTGACCTTTGTTTTTATCCTCTAGGTAAGAATTCAGCTGTACACTTTTATCAGTTCAGCAATACCTTATTGACATTTCAGCAATACAATAAATTATCAGTTCAGCATTCAGCAATACACTGTCGTTCAGCAATACAGATATATAATTGGCTTATATCGTTCTCAGTCTCTCTCATTGCAGCCGCATGTTAACCTAGTGCACGCTGCTTGTGAATGTTAACAGAAAAGGTAGATAACAATTAATGCAAACAGCGGGTTTGCTTTCAAAAGCTATGGAACAGCTCATTTGATCAGCTCCTTATATTACTCCAAATAAGGTGACCTCTACCGTTTGCAGAAAACAAATAATGGACAATAAGCAGAAATTTCGAGCAGCTTGTTGACTGTGAAGATAAGCATTCCAGTCAAGTGGAGACTCTCCACTTCACTGGAACTACTCATCTTCTCACAGTGAGATTTTTACTCTTCTTACTGCGTTGTCGTTTACATAGTGTGTAACCTTGATTCAGATTCATTGTCCGCCCGAAACTCGAAAGTAGTTGTTAGATCAGCTGCTGCAGGACACACTCGGCAACTTTATCATTTTATCGTTCAGACAAAGTGTTTAACGAGATGAAAGTCCGTGAAATCTGCCAAAACAGCCTTTTGACAAATCTTTACGGCCGAAAAAACGTATCAGTCGTATGAGTCATTCTCGGTCTACCGACTTTGGAAGTTCAAAGATTTGGTCCGTTTTGACGGACGTGACTGGAGTCGCTGAGTGAACTGCCGCTGAAATGTCCTCTGGAAATGAAGTGGTTGGGGCAGGAACACTTCCTTCTATCTTCCCTCCTGAAGGTCCTGACAAGCTCGCTTTTGTGAGGACTTCTTTATCGTTCTGTGTAGTTGTGGGGCTAGGAAGAAATACTTTCCTGACGGATGTAGTGAGCTTACTCCATTGGCCCCGCAGAAAATCCTTCATTTTCCTACTCCTTAGGAATATAACAATCGGGTTGGCAGTCGAGTTTAGTTGGGGCAATGAGTACAAAAATACAACCCGGTACTTGTATGGTAGTTCTACACTTCTGGCATTGGTGAACAAGAACCGTCCGAAAATGCCGATGTACCCGATGTTAGTGAGACAAAAGATAAGGGAAAGTATAGCAACCGTTATAGCCGCTCGTTTTTTCCAAGCTACTGTATAAGTCTGCTGTAGTCTAATGATACATATTATGTTTGACACAACTACAAATATGAGGATTGTGGTGAGGATGAGAAACTTAACAAGAGATGATGCAGCCGGATAGCGTGGAAACATGCCACTAGAAATCACCATGATAACATTGTAAGCAAAGATGGAGATATACACCAGCTTCTGATCGACGATGTGCTGAGGTTTTAGCATATTGATGGTTCTTGTTATGGTCATAATAAGAGTAAGGAATGCTGTGGTGTCAGACGAGAGAAAAAGCAGGGTTGTAAATAGGCTATAACCAAAACTAGCGATTTCGACCTTGATTGTTCCGGCCATAAATGCCAACCGTCCTGCCGCAAAGAAGCACACCAGGAGATCAAAAACTGTTAAAATCAGGAGCATTTTTGTCATGAAATTTTCTTGATTGCTTCGCCGGTTTTTGGATCTTAAAATGTTATAAAAGAAGGAAATGGCAACAAAGTTGAAAATCGCTCCTACTGATGCTTGTACCCCCCAAAATGTTTTCAACAAATAACTGAGCATTTTCTTGATTTCTGTTTTGCTTTTAAGTTTATGCTCTGGTCATCATCCTGGGAAAATTGTGGTTGTTAAGTTCGACAATTTTAACTGCTTTTTAGAAGACTACGAGTTATAATCCCTAGTTACCATCCCTGGTTATAATCCCTAGTTATAATCCCTATTTTCTTAAGTCATGTCTTATACATAAACTGTACAGAAAGTAAGGGCTAAGATACAGACAGGTGTAAGTTCTTGTTGAGTGATGAATCTGGCGATCTGATTACTTATACATTAGTTGTGGATAATTAGCTAGATGATATCAAACCCCACAGATATAACGAAAGCACATCCACGCTCCTGCGATTATCTGTATTAGAGGCGTGGGCTGAGGTGTACGTGAAAGCACACGAAATAAACGCTCAGGACAACGCTGAGGAAGCTCTCGACTTGCTATCGACTGTGAGTATCTCTGTTTGGAATGCGGCCAAAACGTTCTTCTAAATTCGGGGGCCAAAATGCGTTAGCGGGTCCGCAGCAGTAGTACATCGACCTACAAGAAAAGGTTCACCTTCATTTGAAAGTGATAATGTGACTTAGTTGAATAATCTCGAGAACAAAATCGTCTAACCGAGATTTTTCCGACAAACGAAATTCAAATACAGTATCTTTGCGATTTTAAGTCTTTTTTTCTGTTAAAACTATCGCTTTCCTTTAGAATCAGACGTTATTTTTCGGTTTAGAACTAACTTTTTCGTCTAGAAAAGTAGAAACTGATACGATTTTTCTGTTAGAAAGTTATGTTTCGGTCAGAAAATGATGTTTCATCTGATGTTTCAGATTACATATCGATGTTATTTTTCGGCTAGAAACTGATGCTCCGGTTAGAAATTGATGCTTCGGTCAAAAAATGGTTGGCCGCAAAAATCGATTCCAACCGAAATATACTTCTGGCCGAAATTTTTGAAAAAAAAAAGAAAGAAAAACTTTTTTGCACCTATGAAGGCGATAACTTCAAGTAATTGAAATCGGCCTCGCCGGGGCTGAGTGCGATTTTTTACAGTTATTACAAGTCGAAGCCGATTGTCATAATTGGTGTAATTGCAACAATATATGAACGCTGTTAAAGTCAAGTATCATGTCAGGTTACACTAACCCATTCGATAAGAATGATATTCGCTACCCGAAAAACGAGCGGCACAGTGAGCCTAACATCGTGTTTTCTTACAGGTCGAAGCTCACGAAAGTTACCTATCTGAACTCTGGATGTCTGCCATCAGAGATCACGCCCTTCTCGCTTTGCCGCCCTCATTTTCTACCCAGCTTCCTGCTAATGGCGGCACCTTCTACTGCGCGGACACGATAGACAGCTCTCGACCTCACTACCGGAGAACATGGCCGTCCATTCTGCACGCGGCTGCGATGTGGCTCAACAAACACCCATTTAGAATGAAGATGGATAAGATCCTTGACATGACTAATGAAGATCGTCTTTTCTTGTCCATAGGTAGAGCTATTTTCAAACACAAGGAAATGTTTTTGTAGGTATATCTCTATGATAAAACCGCTCCATGATGTGTCAAGGTTGTGTTTGGGGCAGTCTACTATAATTGTCGCAGTCAAACCCTTGGCAGATAGAACCAGAGTCAGACATGTGCACTAGTCTCTACTTGTACACCTCACGACTCTCGATACACACACATACACTCATACATGAACATACACATGGACACACACATATACACACACACACACATATACACACACACAATCTCGTCTTAACAGATTCTTCATCCTCAGGAGTAGCAATAGAAGCGCTCTGTGCTCCTTCTTCAACACATTCTACCCAAACTATCTGCATCTGTCTGGAAGCCTTTACAGAGCTTATATCCTCGTCTTGGAGCCAAGCCAAGATTGCTTACAACCATTCTACGTGTGTTGAGTATGTCAACGTGCTTCACCGGACTGTATTGACGAGGTCTAACGCCCAGGTCCACATCCAGGCTCTCAAGTCTCTCCTCCTTCTGCAGGTGAATTTTAGACGAAACTAGAAACGTTTTATAAGGGGGTGTCCTCCATTTTTTGACCGGATATTAATTTCCAAATATAATAAGAGAGATATAAGAGAGATATAATAAGAGAGTTGGCTTAGTCGGATCAGATTTGTCAAAAACGCTCTGGCGTGCCGTGATTTTACAGTTTATATGCGACTTCTAATCTCTAACAGTTTTTCTACTGTTCTAAATAAAACGTTGCGCTTACATTTTTAAACTAGTAATCAAGTTCACTTAGCAATAAATTACTCCTTTTGATTTTTGCTTTTCTGAACGACCTAGATAAGCATATCAATACCTTCGATGCAAAAATTTCACTACGTCCTAGACGCAGACGAAATTTTCCGGAATTAGACTTTTTACCGTCGTAATTTTTCATCAACGAAATATTTAAAAGATAGAATTTGTCCAAACCCAAAGAATTTGGAATAAAATTATGGCTGTTCTGAGTTATTGTTATGGTAATGTGACGAAAGTTTTCATCGACGAAATCTTTACCACAATCAGACATCGAATGAAAGGCAGAACAATTCTAATAAACCTTCATTGAGAGGTGAGTTTTAATCCTTTCAAAAACCACTATTGATTAAATCATTTGAGTGACAATGTCTAAGTAACTGAGGATGAAGAAAATATTTCTATTATAATTTAGCTCGTTTCATTGCCTCCGCGAACGACACAATGAAATTGTAACTGTCCTATTAAGAGGTGAAACGCTTTCACTGCATCATCAGCACCTAATAAAGAAAAGATTTGTACCAATTCCTAGAAAAACTGTAGAAGAAAAGTTTAAAGTAAAAAGTAAGAGGGCGCAAAAATAAGGCACAACGAAAAATCGGACTCACAAAAGGCCAAAGCACTCGGGTAAGGGGGGTAGTGAGACCCCAACTAGTAGTACTAGTCCATGCATCTAAAACTCAAAATCGAATAATATACAATTAGAATCAAATGTTTTATTTTCAAAAAGTAGGGGTATACTAAAGGAGTTACAAGAATTAATTCCATTGGGTTTAAGGGTTCTTAACTTCTGTATAAATAAGTGCTCATTAACTTTTAAACTTCTAGGGCTAGAATTCTTAAGGATAAAGATATGACATAGGATACTACCAGTTCTACTACCAAGACCAAGATCATCAATTAAACGACCACCCAAACTAATAAACTATAAGTGTCATTTTCTTCGCTTGAATAGTCATCTGAAAATTTTAATGCAGGATTGTTTAAAAGTTTATAAAAATTCGATCTATGTTCAGCAACAAGCTCATGCAGGGGCCTCACTGACCAAATTTTTCAGACGAAATATTTCGGATTAACGTTTTCGCGATTTCTATTCCTAAGGTATATCGAAATGAGCTGCTCTTATTTCTAATTTTTACACTTAGTCAAGAAACGGTCGGAAAGCAGGGCAAATGAGAAAAAGTTACACGTACAAGATCACATATGTTAGCGTAAAAAGCCCTTATAATTAGCAACTATCGATGATGACTTGGATTCAGAGTCTGTCCTGTACTGATGTCAAATATTTAAATTACAAACCGATTGCGCAAACGTGTTGCAAGATGTCATGCAAAGAACGGCTGAATAAAATGGATCCTGTGAGCATATGGGGTAGCACTCACGGCTGAAAGGATTGACTTTATACCCAGCAAAAGGTGGCATTCCGGTATAGGCGGATGGTAAAATCGTAATCGCTTGTGCAATCACGCTTGAGTACTTTCGCGTTTTAAGTAAGGTATATTACGTCAGGTTAACGATTTTAATGGAAACGTCTTTTGGTATCATTTTATAACCAGGTTCCAAAAATTTCTTTTACCATCCATTAGCTGTAAATGCCTATACGATCGGAAATTGCTTTCAACCCGATGATGCTAATATTCTCGTGCATAATAATTCTCGTGGTAATTAGAGCAATTTTTGGAGTATTTTGCCGCTTACTGTAATATACTTTTTAAGATATGGCAGTCCGCCCTAACTCACTGAGTCACTACTATACTACTATTTATGGGTTGGTGGTGTAGTGGTATCTACCCCGACTTTCTATACAGCAGATCAGGAGTTCGATTCCCAGATCAACCTCCTTCGCTCGACTCAGCTGAATGACCGGGAAACCATAATTGAGGGTTAAATGAGAAGGGGCTCCGTTGATAGATCTAGAATCTTCCAGCAGCCCCTTCAGTATAACTGTAAAAAACAGGTGTAACAAAATAAAAAAATATTACGTTAAAAGCCGTGACTTTTGCGTTGAAATATGGCAGCTACATAATGAATCAAAATTTACATATCTCTATATTTTCTAAGAAAAGCGAGTGATACACACGACTTTGAGTTAACTCATGCTGATCACAATATACATTACAAAGAGGTGGATAACATTAGTAAGCTCCTCTTGCACTGCACAAACCCATCTATAAAAGACTTGTACTCGTCATCAAGTGATACAGAGTGTCCTCAAATTATTTATTTAATAGTAGTTGTTAAAAGTATTAAAACCATAAAAAACTAATTTTTAATGATGAAAGGTTGCTGTTTACAATAGCTGAAACGGAGCTTTTTAAAGAGAGACTAAGTCTAAAAAAACCCCACAAGAGGATAACATCAAAAGCTGTTTTACTGGGGGATATAACTTGTAAGATAAGAAAATATAGGAGGGAAATATGAGGGGAGTAAGAGAGGGATATAACTTATAAGAAAAGAAAATATAGGGAGGTATAGGAGGGAAAGGTGAGGGGAGTAAGGTTAAAGGATACTGAAGAGCCAGGAGATATAGAGCTTTATCTAGAGATCAAAGATGACTAAGAAGATATGTTTGGTTTCGGATAGATGTTAATTCAGGGTCAAGGAATCTTTTGGTTGAATTTATGTCCTCTAAGCTGAGTGGTGGTTGGACCCTGGCCGAGGAAATGAGGGACTGTTTCCTCTTGGTGTCCGAGCTTGTGTAATTTCTCATGGATTGTTGTGTTGTTGATATTAGTTGTGATTAGATTAACTTGCTACACAAGCTTCGTCTGTTTTAGATCCATCTGTGTTGCAGATTATAGATTCGCTAGGTGTGACATCTATCATTTGCTGAAGTTGTTATTTGTAGATATCAGGGAAGGCCCCTCAGGTGGGTGGTTGTTGATTCATATTCCAGATTGAGGGCAGGAGTAGTCAGACGGATCTAAAATAGCTAACAGCACGGGAGCTGGTTTTTGCGCTTTAAAAGGAGGCACGGTAATCTAGGATCCCCAGCTCACATTATCTTTCTTTCAAGCTCATAAGCCGCTATTAAAGCAGCAAACAGGACAAACATTAAATCCAGACTGGTCCTGGACATAGTCGACCACCTTAACACTCTGGGTACATGCCACAGGGTCGAGCTGAGATGGGTTTCGGAACATGAATGTATTGAAGGCAACGAAAAAGCCGATAAATTAGCAAGACTAGGTTGCGGAACCCACCCAGAGACAGCCTCTTCGGCTAACTCACAGGACCACCTAGTTTTATTCATTAGTTATATAAAAGACGTTGGCTTTGACCAGAAGTCCCTGCCTGCTGAAGTGGGTAACGAGCTTAGAGTACTCTACCCCCATCAGCTTGCTCTGGAAATAGCAGCATCAGCTTCCAGACTCCCGAGGTCTGTTGCGGTTTATATGTATGTTTGATGCGGGCTAGCAGGAGTTCACATCTGCGGACACGGTGAGAAAGCACCTCAGACAAGCGTAGAGGAGCTAGCGCCGTATTCGTCCTTAACAGAAGAAGAGGGGCTCTTCTCAGTACTCAGGCGAATCGCGTTTCCTCAGTGGAGGGCCCCCTGAATCGCTTCTGTCTGACTGCTGGATTCTCTGGTGGATGTGTTTGCGGTAGTGGTTATGGTTGTTGTTGTGATTGTTGTTGTGGTTGTGGTCGTTGTTCTTGTTGCTATTGGTGTTGGTGTTCTTTTTATTGTTTTTGTTCTTGTTCATTTTGTTATTGTTGTTCTTGTTGGTGTCCTTGTTGTTATTATTGTTGTAATACTTTTTGCTGTTGTTGTTGTTGTTGTTGTTGTTCTTGTTCTTGTTGTTGGTTTTCCTCTTCTTTTTGCCCTTTTTGCTCTTCTTCTTAGCCCTTTCTTCACACCCTCGCCGGTCCCCCGTATGGTGGGATACAAGCAGAGGAAAGTGCCCAAAAATTGTCCTTAGTTGAGGGTAAAAGTTTTAAATTTTCTAAAGTATATAATAATAATAATGACAACCCGATTTTATAAACTTGAGGGCAGCTCAGTAGGTATATACTTGTTACCACTGGCGCAGAGTGGACAATTACAACATTCACAGTTTTACCCGTACAACATACGGTGCAACAGGATGAAACTGGATAATTTTACTGTACCAAAATAAGGTCGATATTGAGTACAATAACGATAAAAGATTCAAAGTTGAATGTCTGATTATTTGTCATTGTTTACGTCTACCCTGTAAAAGTCTCAAACATATTCGAGCTAGGTTGATAAACTGATGTAACGTCAAGGATTTCTATGGTTTTCACTCGCACGCTATAATATTTGTAGTTATATCTTATGATCAAATTTGACCATAAACTTGAACACGAAAATATACATCCCGAAGAGACCTATAATCATGGCTATTTTAGACAACGACTTTTTAGCATATTTCCATCTTAATTCCCAAAACATGTGCGTACTGTTTGTTCTTGGAAAAGGTGTCTCGGGGACGGGTACCCTAAGAAATTCGCAGAGTGGTTTCCATCCCTGCTTAACATTGAAAATGAGAAGTTTATCAGGTGGAACAGTCTCTTTAACTCTTTCAGTCCAGTCAGAGTACACTCTAGCGAGATTTGTGCTAGGGTCGATGGGACTAACCCCATGACCTTGCTTACTTTCCATTATTTGCAACAGCACAGGTATGTGGGCGGATGTGACAAGGGGACGTATCAGTTCCATCAGTTTCCATGTAAACAAATTTCTCGCTGCGTGCATGCAGAAAATCGTATCTCTAACAGACTTAACCCAAATGTCAGGGGAATCTCTGAGAGTCAGAACTACTTTAGCGTTAGGGTTCATCTCCATGAGTGTCTCATAGAACAGACACCCGGGGTAGTCCACCACCGCTCGGTAACCTTCAAACAAAGTCTCCATCAGTCGTTCCGGGTCATCCCCAAGGAGTATCGACTGTAAGTGTAACTTCAGGTTTCGCTCAGGATTCTTGAAAGTTTCGCTCATATGATGACAAGGGCCAAATCCGAGTTGCTCCAGGGCCAGCTTTAGGGTCATTGTGCCTGTCCGGCCTAGCCCTGCTCCAATTATTTGTAGATCCGTCATAACCTGGTGTATTTTTTCCATAACTACAATGTCGATTCAGCTTGAACCGGTTAAGGACAAAAGCTTCGCACGTATTTCGAGCGATTACATTCCTAGCCCTACATTAAAACATTGGCTACGATTTTTTAAGAATTCGTTGAAGTTTGCCATTTATGATATCGCATTGAATGGAAACTGGAAGTGAAACAATATAAATTAAACATGGACAATTTTAAGTCAAGTAAAATATCCAGAATTTAGGGGGAGCTAGCTGCATTAATGTCAGTATTTGAAAAAAATCGCCAAGCTGAGATTGACTTTAAAGCACATAAATGCAAATAAATCAAACATTTCTTCTCCATAATAATCATCGAATTAATTTTCGTTTATTAGGGTAAACGGACTGTACCGCGACACGGACTGTACCGCGACACGGACTGTACCGCGACAGATGTTGTTAGGAAGCTTTGTCGCGGAACAGTCCGCTCAACAGACACTACCGCGACAGGGACTAAACCGCGACAATCTAATTTAAATTGTCGCGGAACAGTCCGCTCAACAGACACTACCGCGACAGGGACTGAACCGCGACAGTTCTACCCTTTCTACATAACAGGAAGGTTTCTCCTTTGTTGGTTCTTGAATCTGATGTAGACGGGAGAGAGGACGAGGTCTTCAAGAGATCTAGGAGCCACTGGATGACGTTGAGCTTGGATGCGGGCCCGTCTAGCAATCTTCGATAAGGAAGCAGGTTGACAGTTCAGCTTGGAACCGGGTTTCAACTGAGAGAGGTCCAACAGCGTCAGCTGACGCTTTCCGCTTCAAAGACTGTTTGGCAAGGTGGACCGCGGTGTCAGAAAGGGAAGGAGGATGGGTATGCTGCTTCGTGTTCACGTGACCACCACTGACACTACTCATGAGTACATACCAGAGCTCACGTCACGGTGACTATAAACGTGTTCTCGTTTTTCCAATCAGTTAACATGAGAACATAACAGGGTCACGTCACGATGACTTACAGCATGCTTGCACACTTAATGCGGTCATGCGATCCCTCAGTTAATCAATACGGGCTCACGGTATGAGTCACAAGAAAAGCTCCCTTACTCAGTTACTATTATCAAACTTTACCAATCCTTATAAATGGCCCAAGGGCACCTTCATAAGATTATAAGTTGCTCAAGAAAAACTATCCTGGGTCCACCAGGTCAAACATATCTTGCCACTTCTTCCTGTCAGAGGCCAACATTTGTAAACTTAATAGGTCACTATAATCGTTTAACAAAATATCACGATTTTTCAAGTCAGACTTTAAAACATCGAACAAATTTATGCGGTGCCTTCCAGCTTCCTCTTCCGCCAGGTAAAATTGTTACTTGATTTACAACAAAACACAGGGCGCTTTGTGCTGGGCTATTTTCTGGGCTTCTTAAAACATGACCAAGTAATTTCCATCTTGCTAGCTGAACACACTCGGATAAGGGACAGGTGTTGCATCGTCTTGTTTGAGATCATGCTTGGGTAGCGTACGTTCATGATAGCACGAAGATGTTTACGATGGCAAATATCCAACTTCTCCATGACAGCAGCAGGAGCCGCCCAGCATGATGCATTGTACATTATGACCGATCAACCTGTGCTTACTCAGTGAATCAATATATCGCAGAAATCAACCATTTAATTACCTTTATTAAATACAAGTACCAATCAGCAGTGAAATTAATGCTGCTGACTTTAAATCTAATTAGAATTGAAATAGGAAAAAATTTTGTCGCGGTACAGTCCGCTCAACAGACACTACCGCGACAGGGACTGAACCGCGACAAGCCTAACTGCTGTCGCTCAAAACCTGTCGCGGTACAGTCCGTGTCGCGGTACAGTCCGTGAATCGTTTATTAGTTCGGCTATTGGGAATAGCTACCAAATCTTAGCTTCGTAAAAAAAGGTTCAGCTCTTGCACATGAAAATGGTGGTCACAGTAAAACACAAACCGGGGCTGACCCCTTAAAATGGGTGTTTAAGGCGTTTTTGCCAATTTTATCTGTTTTACAGCCAATTTGACGTGTTTGACCCTTTTCCCATGTGACCGACATTGTAAACAGGCGGTATAAATTTTTGGTTTTTTTAATATTTTTTGAATTTCTGGCAAACCATATAAGTTAGAGGTCTAATATCGCCTGTATTGATTTTTTGGGCAATTTTAGGTTGGACAACATACTTTTTGAATTTTTTGTGGGGACATAATCTCCACTGAGAAAATCACCAAACTTATTGCTTCAAAGGCATGTAGAAATAAAACAATAAACAAGTACATAAAAAGCAAAGCAAAACTCATTTAGACTGTAAGGGCGCCCATGTTAAACAAGAATATAAAGAAGATTTAAAAAGAGAAGCTATCACAAGATTCTATGAGGGCCGTTTGCTAGCTTGTCTGTCATTGTATCTGCCGCGGTGTACTTATTTGTCAATTTGTGTCTTAATAGCCCCGGTGTACTTATTTGTGTATAAATACCCATTACATTTTAAAGCTGTTCATCAATTCTTATTTTTGCCAGTTCGTGCCTTGGTGTGATGTGATATAATCTGTATGGCAAGCCGAGTCGTCCGAACTAATAATATTATTATAGTTAATTATTAATGAGAAAAAATTCAAATACAATAGCGCGTGGCGTCAATGATAAACTGGTGGGTGTTTGATTGCACTACATTAATTGCAAGAATGGAGTGGGGCTGTTCAAATAGTCGGATTAAAAGTCTGAATTCGTTTGCGTTCTTCCCTAAAGTTAGGACTCTTTTGCAATTTCTCCAAAAATATGTTCAATACTAGAAATAGAAATATAATCTATTTCACCAGGAATGCCGTGGGAAAATGGGTGAGGGGTGTGACGACAGACTGGAGCCAGGGAACTCCTTCCTGTTTGCCAATCTGGAGATGGTGATGTGTGTGTTGTTGAGGAGATTCCCAGAAATCAGCCCAACCGACCATCCCAGAACACCGATCAGCAGCTACGCTTCAACTGGGGAGCCTCTCTCTGCGGTCAGTTTTTTTTATCTGTTCTAGTCGAACCTGCTCGTTTCAACCGTGGAAATTGAATCAGATCATCCACAAGAACTGGCTATTTAGAAATTTGGCGACATTTTTCTCACTGACTTTTCACCTCAGATCAAAGAACTGATAAAATTGAGTATTGACGTCGTTGTCGGACTGATAAACCTGCCGACAGACCAGTTTTACGTGGAGGTTCCTGAGGCTGCCTTCCTCCTCCTTACTGGTGTGTGGAGTGAAATTAGGGGGATTTATAAAGACCTCCTCTTTTAATTTTAATTGCACATAGCCTACTTAGACTTATCAAATGACGAGACATTTCTTGGCGAAATCTTTGTCGAGTTCTTGTTAATGCACCACTTTTTACTTTTTTCGGTCAGATGATCCTCGGTAAGTAGGATTTGTCGTCATGTCTGTAATCATGTCTAATGGATATAATCCCTTTTTATCATGATGGAATGACACGCGACAAACTATGTAGTTTAAAGTTATATTGTCTCGGTTGGCTATCCGGCGCCGGCCATGTCGCAAAAGTACGTCAATTAGCTCGAATCAAAGAGATCTTAACTTAACGACAGAGTGAAAATGTAAAATAATTCGATTATTAAATCAAGAGGACGTATTAAACGAACATATTGACTTGAGTGTAAAGAATTGAGCCTGGACGGAACCCCATCATTAACCTTGTTGAGTATTGAATTTGGGGGCAAGGCACGGACCATGAACAAGAAACCCTGATATTAACACCATGGTCAATGGTCGAAACAATTAACCATGTCCACAGAAAAACCGATGGTAATGGTCAAAATGGACATCTTAAACTAGATTTTGACTATTTTTTCGTAATGTTAATTTTCTCTAGTGACCATTTATTGACTTGCCCCTTGGTTTCTTAACAAAGAAATTGGGCTATGTTTTTTAACTGAATCCCTGATCTGAGAAATCCCCCCAGGACTGTTTAGCGCATGTGCTGTTAATCCCACGGAGGAGGAGAAAGAAGAGGAGGTTAAAACTTCTGACTTTGTTTTACACGGTACTCCCTCTATGGGCCACAAGTTCTTCAGTGTTGTACCGCATGTTTCTCAAGGTATGTACCGGGTGTGTGTCGGGAATGTGACTTTCATTTATCAAACTCATCGCACAATCTCATCCCTTGGAAGAGTGGAATGACTCATCATTTTCTCTTTAACTACTTCTCCTATCTGAATAAAGAAGCGAGAGTTCGTGTCACCTGAACACTTCACTTTCAATTCTGAAACGAGTTGTTTTCGGATGGCCTGCTCTTCCTGTGTTCTGTTCGGAGAAATATAATTAGTCTTGCATTCATCAGTGGTTCTGTGAATATGTAGTTGAGGGGTTAAGTTTTTGTAGTCAAAACTTCGCGCTTCCATATTATGTTGAAATTTGTGATACTGCATTGTAGGTGGTATAACTTCCTTTTGCTAGTGCTCAATTCCTGCTTTTAGGTTTGTGTAGCGTGATAAAGAACATGGAGATTAAGGACAGCAACGATAGGAAATGGCTGACTTGTATAACAACGACACTGGTCACGCTACTCCAAACCTTAGACCAGAAGAGCGATCAGGCTCATCTGGAGAGTTACGTCAGTACTCTTACCGTCCTGATCTGCTCTGCTCCTCCCCAAGCTTCCAACGTGCAGATCGTAAGTTTATGTTTGACAAGGTTTTATCATGTGACATCTGTTGCAAATCTAGTGATGGCTTTATCCCTCTATCCCGTGGGAAAATATGTTGGTTGATCTAGAGAAGTCTTTTTTGTAAGTATTGAAGTCAACCGGGATTATCAATTTGACGACAATCTTACCCCAGGTATATGACAAGGTATCAGCCTTGTTTTCCAAAATGCTGAAGGGGGACATGAACAGCAAACTGACATCCCTGCGTGCCTTCAAAACTTTGATCATGTCCTGTGATTCTGTCATCAGAACTCGATACATCAAATCTGTCGCTCCCTCTTTCTTTGAAGTATTCTTCGCTTACCAAGTAAAGATATGAAACATCATTATGTAACACTGATTTTTTTGGCCTGTCAGTTTGTTATTAAACATTTTTCATGCAATTCGTCTGAAATCCTCAACTTAACTACTAAAATAAAAGGGTTTCACAAATTTATTGGCACCTATATATAATGATAATATCCCTTGGTGATAGTAAGTTGTAAAGTTGAGCAACTCTGACTCTGTCTCAGAAAGTAAGCCCTGTCCGAGAAGATGACCTGACGGTTCTAAAGGAGATACTTTCTATACAAAGACTGTTACTTTCTAACTGTCTACCTAACACGCACATTCACATGATCAGGTATAATAGATAGTCAGATACCATACTATAGATAGACTTGCAATTTAAAGTGTTACTTTTCTTTGTGACAGGATATATAACCGGAACTCTCTTATCAGATTGATAGTGCCAGTGCTGATATCAGTGCTAGGAAGTGCCGGACACGCTCATTGTCTAGCAGAGATAACCTATCTTACCCAGACGTATCCTGCTGAAGTCAGGACGATGTTCGGTAATCAACCTCACCTCAAACAGCAGCTCGAGTCTGCTATTAGGTTGGGCTATTTTTCCCTTATATCATCTTCCTTATATTATATTCCTGCTTATATATATTCCTGCTTATTTTATTTTCCTGCTTATGTCATCTTCCTTATATTATATTTTGTCCTTTTACAATCTTATCCAGAAGTGGCCACTGACACAGTGCATATTCTTTTTAGGTCGTCTGCTGCTAAAGCTCAAGCCCAGGCAACCCCGACTCGGCTATCTAGCAGTAACGTAATCTCAGCTGCTCCTAAAATTGCGCTGAAAATGGACTTCAGCAACTTTAAATAATGAGAACGCTCAACGTTGCCAGATTTTAAAGTCCGTCGATGGTGTCGATAAGGCAGGATGATTCGAGACAATCAGACTGGGTCAAAAAAATTCGGTTTTGTAAAATATCTGGTTGTTAGAGCTAGATTTTGCTCGTTTGAAGATATTGAACATTTTATAATTTAACGATCAGAGAACATTTGAGTATGTTCTTTATTAAATTTAAATACTTCAGCGACAGGTCGCACAGTTGTAATGATAATGATGACTGAATGTGATAAGGTTTAATACTTAATTTTTCATGTAAATTTTGTTGAAATTACATACTATTAGTTGAGTGCATCCCCGTTCAGATGTACGTTTTCTGTTTAATTTCCCGCTGTGTTGTATTCTGTAAACTTAAACCTTAATCTGTCCGCATTGATTTATTATTTGAATTCCGTTTAATGATTCCACAACTCGTTAAATATTTACTGCTTCATTGTTTACTCTTTTTTAAAGTGGGATTTGGGGCTGCACAGAGGACTTAGGTTTACGCTACTGCAACTTTCAAGCTTTGAATCAGTTATTTGTGATTAATCTTTCCCCCCTGTAATTATATCAACAAATTCTTCGCGACAGCCCCTTTTTGATTGCGATTTCTACAAGACACGAAGTTGGCTAGTTTTTGCGTGATGGCTAACTTCTGTGCTCCTCAAAGTCAATATTGATATCATTGATAAGCGGCATTGATCATAATCGGAGATCAACATTGATTGCATACTAACGCATCGAACACGTATGTTTATCGTTTAGGTGTTTGAGCTTTGACTGGCCTTGAGCTATTATGTAAGGTTCGACTTATCATCTATAAAGATCTTGATATCAATCTTGATGTCAATAATTATTGTCTTCATAAATCCCGAATTGCCTCGGACAGAAAATCAAACAGCAATTTTAAGCCAAATTTCCGTTACGCCTGCCAAGTAGCTCCTTATTTTCTATATATCCAACGGGTTATTTTGACACTCTTTATTGCAGGTCCAGAGCTCTCAAAAAAGTATGAGCAACTTCCAACCAAAAACAAGTAATTATTCTTAAGACTACATAACTTATCTATTAAGCATATAGATCATCATGAGGCTTATAAAACTATGAGTCAACTATCATGTAACTACCTGTATAAGTATTAAGTTTTATTTGCATTTGAAATCGCTTATCAAATTTTTGAATGCTGGT
Organism: Mnemiopsis leidyi; assembly: GCA_000226015.1. Classification (NCBI taxonomy): domain Eukaryota; kingdom Metazoa; phylum Ctenophora; class Tentaculata; order Lobata; family Bolinopsidae; genus Mnemiopsis; species Mnemiopsis leidyi. The sequence continues at coordinate 341,722 of JH152692.1, read as the reverse complement.
TGAATTTAACAGCTTCTCGGTCCATGATATATATATATATCTTCAGTGGGGGATTGTGAAATAGTATCCAGCAAGAATGACAAGCTGTTTGAGGACGACATTGTAATTGTCGTCTCTGATGCCTATCGGGAAAAGAAGAGGGAGGAACGAAGAAAAAAGAAAGAAGCAGCTGCATTGTCCTCTAATTCAGATCCAAATCTTCCTTCTACTAGTTCAGGTTCAAGGAGTTAAGTTAGGCGTGACGTGATACAAGCTATTAACCAAATTTGATTTAGGTTCCGACCGCACCAAACCACTGTAATTTACGGTTTGAAGCTGGTATGTGGCTTATAAAATCTTATTGTACTCAATAACGCTTTACGCTTATAATATCAATGAGAGATGCTCTCTAAAACATCCAATACCCTCCAGCGTCGAGCTCCTCATCAGCTTCTACAGCCACACTACCTGCACCCTCTGGTAGACCTGTTCCAACCTTCTACCCTGACCTCAGCTCTACTCCTGCTCCCGCCTCTACTTCGACTAGAACCTCAACTTCTGCTCCTTCAAGTGCTCCTTCAACCGCTCCTTTAACTGCTCCTTCAACTGCTCCTGTATCCCAACCTTCAAGTTCCAGGTATTTCTATTTACTAATTCTTACTTAGTAAAAGTAATATTGATACATCGCTATCGCGGCATGGGTGTGACTCACAGATATTTCAACAAAAGTAAATAAGTTTATTTCAGAAATCTCGGTTTGACCGTTTCCTCAGTGCTGACTGCCGTTACTGGAGCCCTAGCCACCCTAGCATCTCCTTTGACCTCATCTACAGGTACTGAATTGTTTAGAAGTTATTTGGATAAGTTCTGTTATACTGTTTCAACAAGAAATGAAACACTGGACAAACACAGACAGTCAACCAAACAATAATCACGGCATAATCATTTTATAAGTCCATAATTAGGTCATTAGCACCAACACATACACATCAATCATTGATCCCACTCTCTATTAACATCAGAAGCTATCACTTCTTTCTTTTCTGTTATGTTCCGATCAATCGATATCAGCAACATATCAGCACTAGGCAGTAAACTCTCGCTGGTCACCTTGACAGAAAGTTTCCCGGACGGCTCTGCCCTCTCTGTTATAACCGGCAGGTTTGACCCTGCCGCTGACTTTTACCGTCAACCCAACTTTCGTCATATTCTCAATCAAGTCAACTCGGTCCGTTATTTAGGTCAAGCCAGCTTTGCGAATTTTCCCGATCGAACTGGCTCTCTAAACAACGGGATCTCTGCCGAGCCTAGTACCGCTTCAATCATCAGCACTGCGCTCCTCACCCTTCTTTCTCCAACTTACATGAGACTTAGATCAGGTCCCGCATCTGAACATACTGCTATCAAAAATAAAGATATTTGTCATGTTTTGTGCTCTGTTTCTCGCTTGAGAGAAGCACGAAAGAATAATGTTCCCGAGTTTTAAAGATAAATCATTACAGGAACCAGTACATCAAGTAGTACATCGAGTGTTGGAGTTGGGACTGTAAATAATAACAATATTCTAAACTCAGAAGAAGAACTTTGGATTCGCTTTCGCCACTATGGTAATTATCACCCTTACATGACCATTAGATTAATTTTTGAATTGAAAAAAGGAGAAGAGTGGTTGAGAAGATGATAATACCGCGGTTGAGAAGATGATAATACCGCGGTTGCTCAATTGATCTGATTAAAGACCACACCCCCATCTCAGATAGGAGGAAGGAGTACATGTGCCCTTGTACCCGCTGCAGGGGGAGGTCCTGGTACCTCACGTTCGAGACGGTGCGGAGACACTGTCACCTAGACGGCTACATCTCCGGCTGGGTACCTGCTAACTCCCCTGCTGCTTCTAATTCACCGTGAGTACTAAATATCTAAACTTCCTTGCAGTTCGACTGATTTGTTTCACATTTGTTAATTAGATCACAAGAGCTGGTGCATTAATATTTTTTGAACCGGTCGAAGACTGTTAGTATAGTTTCGATGATTTAAACTTGATTTTCGCTGTTGAGAAAGTTATATTCAATGAAACTTAAGTGGCATACCTCGTAAAACAATAAGACACAAAACATTAAGCACTTAGTTAACCACAAGAGAAGCTAAAAATTGTTTGAATGTTGCGTAAGCCATAAGAGTTATGAAAAAATGGATTCAACTCGATCAGGTCCATTTTCATGGTATTTATGTCTATGTTCTTGAGTGATGTAAGACAAACGAGAGAGGGAGCTTATCTGATTAAATGGTTTATATCATGTCATCCATTTCACAAAAACCAAGTAAACCGATACAGCTATAGCAGTCTCCATCTGTCGACCCATTGCATTCAAGTAGATATATTCGATAGAGTAGTTTCGCAATGATTTCTATAAATAGTTTGCAAATATTTCGGACACATTTTTAGCTTCTTCAATCGGTCACCTGACCAAGTCCATCCTCTAAACTTGACATGCCGATATGAGCCATGACATCATTCCCGTTTTGCTTAAAGATCTTATTCTCTGTTTCAACCAGCCCATTATCGCTCTTATCACACAACTTACAAAGAAATGGACTAGCCGACGAACTACTGTTTAACAAACTGTCGGTTGACTCAGACTGCTCCACTAAATCGCTGGTGGACTGGCTAACCCTTACTTCAGATCTATCTGAGTTGTGAGTGGTCGGTCTACTGGGTTCAGATCTTGTGGGACTCTCCATCTCCTGAACAACCGACACCTTCCTCCCCATCTTAGCCGTCATCCAGGAGCGAGGTCGGGACTGTTGGAGCTGAGAAGCTGATAGCGGGAGGTAGTTGTCTAGTTCCATCGCTATGGGAGCACTGGCGGGCCTCCTACGTAATAGTTTGGGGGTGGCTGCGGAGGCCGTGTCTATGATGAGGTCCACGTGAGACTGTATGTGGGTGGAGAGGAGGGAGCCCAGGGATGTTACGCTGCCCGACACACTGTCCAGTATCTTGGTGGAGTGTCTCTGTATCCGCTCCGAGTTGATGCTCTGCTGGACGGCGCTAGAGATGCGCTTCATGGCGCGCGACACGACGTCACTGTTGGAGTAGACGTACTCACCCTGGTACCGGGGTATGCAGAACGTCTGTTTTATCGCACTCTGTAGTCGCTTGTGTCGCAGTGCGTATATGTAGGGGTCTAACGTGGGGGAGAGATAGTAGAGCCATCTTGTTACCACACTCACAGCAAACGTTAGTGACGACTCGTTCTTCGGTTCTATGATGTGTAGCATGATGAAAACGTCAATAAGAAATTCGGGAAACCACGTAACAACAAAGGTGACTATGATAAGAAAGATTGTCGTTACCGCTTTGTAGGATTTCAGGACTCCCTTACCGGTTGGACCTCGTATACTGTTTCTCCTGGCGTTTCTCACCTGCTTCCGAACTTCGTAGAATATTTTGGAGTAGCAGGCAATAATAGTGACAAGAGGTACGATCTGCGTTAGCGACCACATGATGTAGGGTATCAAGATGATGGGAAACTCGTGTACCTCTACAAACTCAGTGCTCTCGTTCATCTTGAAGAAGAGGGTGCATTGTCCGTACGCTACGTAGAACTTGTGGGAGAGGTTGCCCTGCATGTCAAGTATCCCTAGTGGAGTTGTTATCAGGAGTACCGGAGTTAGGACAGACACGCTGAACATCAGTCCTACCACCCGCCGTTTCATGAGTTTCCGGTAATTGAGGGGGTAGACTATGGCTACTAGTTTGTCTATACTGATAGCAGCTAACATCATGAAGAGTATGCCCGTCCAGAGGACACTGGCGTAGCTGGAGGTTTTACACAGAGCCCCGTCCCCTCCCCCGGGGAAGGGCCAGTAGAGTAGGAGGGAGGTTACAGCTACCCACACTCCGTGACACACGGCGTACAGCAGGTCTACGAAACATAGCAGTCCGATAAGGATGTTAGAGGTTGTGTGAAGTTGGGATACCCGGACCGTTACTATGACTACCAGGAGATTTCCAAATATGGCAAAGACCGAGAATACACTGTAGAATACTCCTGAAATTGTGGTTATGTTAGTTAAACGGTATAGATGTACACAGATACAGACACACACAAACACACACACACACACACACACACACACACACACACACACACACACACACACACACACACACACACACACACA